>RJWJ010002946.1:0-92652 GCA_004363605.1 Indri indri
CCCGGGCTAGAGTGCCGTGGCGTCAGCCTAGCTCACAGCAACCTCAAACTCCTGGGCTCAAGCGATCCTCCTGCCTCAGCCTCCCGAGTAGCTGGGACTACAGGCATGTGCCACCATGCCCGGCTAATTTTTTCTATATATTTTTAGTTGTCCGATTAATTTCTTTCTATTTTTAGTAGAGACGGGGTCTCGCTCTTGCTCAGACTGGTTTCGAACTCCTGAGCTGAAACAATCTGCCTGCCTTGGCCTCCCAGAGTGCTAGGATTACAGGCGTGAGCCACCGTGCCTGGCCCACGGTTTTGTTTTTGTTTTTAAAGAATATTCTTTGTTTTGTGTTTGCCTGATGTTACGCTGCGATTAGGGTGAGGTTACAACTTCTCGGCCAGAATACTGTTTAGATGATTTGTCTCTTAGGGTACCACATCTGGAGGTATACAGTGTTCATCTGTTTCTCATAGGTGATATTAATTTTTTTTTTTTTTTAAGTAGAGACAGGGTCTCACTATTGCCTAGGTTGGTCTTGAACTCCCAGGCTCAAGAGATCCTCCTGCCTTAGCCTCCTGAGTCTCTGGGATTGCAGGCATGAGCTACGGCACCTAACTCCTATAGTTTTTATTAGGGTTTCTATGTGAATATTCCAATCTATATAGAGTTCTATGTTCTGGCAGAAGAATTTCCCACATTCTTTGTATTGATAGGAGACCTCTGATATTTAGTGAGTTATGTCTGAATGGAGGTCTCCCTCATTCATTATATAGCGTTTCTCTATTATGTGACTTTTCCGATATACCCAGTGTGACTGTTGCTGAAGGCACTTTAACATTCATTATTCTCATAGGTATACTTCCTTATTTATGTTTTCTGATTTTGAATTAAGGGTTTGACTTCACACTGAAGGTTTTCTTTCCTTAACTAGTTCTCTGATATAAAGAAAGGTGTAAATTCTGAAAGAAAGATTTTCCAATTCTGGACATAAAAAATTGAGTTCTCTGATGTAGAGTAAATGTTGACTTCTAACAGACCTTTTTCCCACATTCAGTATATTCATAGGTTTCCTTCTCATAAGTATTCTCCAACATTTAGTAAGAGATATGATTTCATTAAAAGGTTCTCCCACATGTATTACATTCATATGATTTCTCTCCTATATGAGTACTTTGATGTACATTGAAGGGTAAATGCTGGCAGGTTTTCCTGACTTCATTACATTCTAAAGATTGCTCTTCTGTGTGAGTGCTCTGATATAAAATCATTGTTGATTTGTGGCAAAAGAGTACTCCAGGTATGCTATTGATACTTTCTTCCTCTGTATATTTTTTTTTTTTTGAAACAGGATCTCTCCTTGTCACCCAGACTGGAGTGCAGTGGCATGATCATAGCTCACTGTAGTCTCAAACTCCTGAGCTCAGGCAATCCTCCTGCTTTCAGCTTCCCAAATAGCTGGGACTACAAGTGTGTTCCACCATGCCTGGCTAATTTTTTAATTTTTTTGTAGATATGGGGTCTCACTATGTTGCCCAGGCTGGTCGTGAACTCCTGTTCTCAAGCCATCCTCCAGCCTCAGCCTCCCAAAGCGCTGGGATTACAGACATGAGCCACGGTGCCTGGCCTCTTTCTGCTGTTTGAAAGAAGTTTGACTTGTGGCTGACAATATCTCAGGTTCATAAAATTTACAAAATTTCCTCTCCTTTATGAGTTTTCTGATGCCTGAGTTTTGACTTCATGCAGAAATATTTCTCACATTTGCTGCAGTCATGGAGCTTCCGTTTGATATGGGTTCTGTTGCACAGACAAGAGCTGCTCTACATTCACTACCTTCACGTGGTTCCTCCCATGCTTGAGTTCTCTTATGTATAATGAAGACTTCCTTATTATGGAACATTTTCTCAAATTCATGGTCAAAAGATTGCTTCAAAACTGAAAATTTTCAATACTGAAAATAGTCTTCCCTTTGACTAAGGGCTATCCAACTTTGGTTATATGCTGGGGGACCTGCTCCAGCATGCATTTCCTTGCATTTAATATCAAGGAACAACTCTCACATCCACTTCTCAATCAAATAATTAGGATGCTTCCTTTCACCACATCTTTTCCTACTAATTAATTTTAAAATATATTTCAAAAGGTTACCAAGTGAATTAGTCATCTGAGAAATTCAGGAGAACTATCACAGGAAGGATTAATTTGGAGGAATGAGGTCAAAATGTAGATGCTTTGCACTTTGTTCCAAAATTACTGCGAAAGGACTTTCCTTACACAAGAGGATCTACAAGCTTCTAGTCTTTTTCCTCCTCCTTCCAGTCTCAGTATCAACGCCAAATAAACTTTCTTAAAGCATCACTTTCTTCAGGATTAAAGGAACGGATTTATAACCAGGGCACTAACTCCAATCAGCTTTAATTCATGTTCACTTGAATGGAGAGACTCAAGACCACAAACATCTAAGGGATGGAGTAAAGTAGCCCAGCAAGAAATCACTGCTGAACTCTGATTCCTGCTAACATGATTTTTTTCTGTTAGAATTGTTCAATACTGAACCAATTTCAGACCATCAGTTCCTTCTTCTTTCCCTGTTAGTGACATGAGTCACATTTACATGGGATTTCTCTTGAAGGAAGAGGGTTCATGCACAGATTAAATGTTTTTCCAAATATATTATCTGTCTCCTTAATGTTTTGATCTTGAAGAAAAATGGAAATGTTGGCCTTGGCTTCCTGGGAACTATTTATTCAGGCAATGAACTTTCCAAAGTTGTTCCGGATAGCTGTGACTTGGGAATTCTCTTTCTGCTATCCATAGCTCTTCTTTCAAGGTAGGGCTCCAGCACACCACTTCACAGGATTCTCTGTACAGGGCCCGGTATACAGCTTCCTGGGTGGGGTCCACACTCGCATGCTGGACTGACCCTGACTCAATTGCTTTTAGGAAAGAGCAGAGTCCTGAAGCCGGACATGCTTCACTTTCAGCTTGGGACTGTACCTAAACCTGGATGCCCAGGTCCTGCTTCCCAAGGGCTTCTACTCTGTGGGTCATTTCTGTAGAGGTTCCTTGTGAAAATTAAGAGTGAAAAGTTAAGTCAGTGCTATTAGAAATAAGAGTATAATGTCTGGAAGAAAAGTACATGCTGAGAGAATTTGAGGGTAGCCAGAATGAGTAGCAGAAAGGTACTAACGACATTTTTTTTTTATTGCCTGTAACCTAACAAACAAGTGAATATAAGCAAAAACTGTTTAGGTAGCGAGGAAAAAGGAAATACATGAATGGGAGAAAAAAATCAAGCCACTTGTTAAAGGAAGCAGCAGATTAGGGTTGAATTGTTTGTAATATACAGTATTGCCCCCTCTTTCATAGGGTTTTATTACAACCCTTGTTCTCTGTGATGCATTTCATAACTTCTCTAAGTATATAGAATGAAAGAAGTTTGCAACTAGAGGAGACCTTGAAAACAGTCATCTGTACCTTTTTTAAAATGAGGAATCTGGGCTCCAGAGAGGAATAATAAAATAATAAATACCTGGCATTTGTATGATTCTTTGCTTAAAAATACTTTTATAGTATTTATTATTATTATTATACATAACATTTGCAGCTATCATTTCTTGAACATGTTTGGATCTGTGATGAGCACTATGTATTGATTATTATATTTAATGTAACTCTGTGATATTATGATTATCCTGATTTTATAAGTTAAAAAAATTGTGAAGCTTAGAGAGGCAAAGTAATTTGCCCAGGGTGGCACAGCTAGCTAGTGAGTAGTAGACCAGACTAGTCTGACCTCCAAGCTTACCCTCTTAACCAAATGATAAGCCCTTCCCTTGATTTTGATTTTTTTGTTGTTGTTTTTTGAGACAGGGTCTCAGTCTGTCACACCAGCTAAAGGGCAGTGGTGTCGTCATAGCTCACTGCAATCTCAAACTCCTGAGCTCAAGAGATCGTTCTGCCTCAGCCTCCCAAATAGCTGGATCTACAGGTGTGTGCCACCACACCCTACTAATTTTTCTATTTTTTTGTAGAGACAGGCTCTTGCTCTTGCTTAGGCTGGTCTCAGACTCCTGGCCTCAAATGATGCTCCTGCCTCGGTCTCCCAGAGTGCTAGGATCACAGACACGAGCCACCATACCTGGCTCCTTCCCTTGATTTTTAATAGTGCCATCAGTCATATTCCTAATTGTGACAGAATTGAGGCCAGTATTCATTTCCCTAAGGAAGTTAATTAACGAGTTGAAGTTAGGAACAGAGTTGATACACAAAACTCAAATCACCAGATTCTGTGCAGTTGCTGGAAGTTGATTTCAAATTTGATTCTGAGCTACCTAGCATCCAGAGCAGATGGGGATTTATTCAAGCAAGTACTGCAGTCAGGGTCCATGTAATAAAAACACTTTTTCTAGAGAGGTCTAAGTCTTCCTTGGCCTGGGATAGTTCTATGATATCTCATGGGCGAGAGAGTGATGAGCTCACATCAATGCCCACAAAGTGTTCAATAAATACAGTAGGGACTCTTGCAAGGCTGCTCGTTCATCTTTCTTCAGTGTAGTCCAGTGTTTAATGCCAAAGTATGTCAGGGCAGTTCTATGAAGGGCAAAGATCATATGCTCCAAGTATACAGATCTCAGATTATTTGACTTCATTGCAGGATAAATTGTAGAGCATTTTTTATGAATAACAACAGCCAAGATTTATGGGGCTTTTGCTTACTCTATGCTAAATGCTGTAAGAACTGAATGAGCATTGTCCTACCAAATCCTCACACAGCTGTCTTTGTGTCATTATCCCAGAGCTGTATAAAATATGCTTAAGGTAAAAACCAGAGCAAAGTACCTCAGAATTTTGTTTTCACTAGGTGATTAGATTGAGCATTTTTTCTGTTTCCTTATTTTATTGCCCTTTTAAAATAATGAACATATTTTACTTTCTTACTTGAAAAACCTTTCTAGGAACTTAGTTTTAACCTTCAACTTTGCGTGATGGAAAAATCAAAGAGATTGATTCATCATAATGGTAATTATGGACTGTTTGACTCAGTCATGCAATGCAGTGTGAGTTCAATTGAAAAATAATTTGTGCATGATTAGGTTAATGTTCAGTTGTCTTGTATGCTTTTATTTATTACTGTCTTGTCTGACTTGTTTTAAACCAGACAGTTGACTATTCGACATATTATTTTTCTAAATTTAAATTTCCTTTTTCTAGTCTTTTAGGTTCTGTCATAAAACACCTGCTGTTGTTGTGTGTGTTTTGTTGTTTTGGTTCTTACGGAACAAAAGCCAAGGGATATAGCAGGGGTGAATTTTGTTTGTTTGATTTCAGATTTCAACTGGCCTCTTAGTTCTTTTCTACGATCAGGAAATGCCTACAAATTAAGGTTAACTTATCTTGAACTCATAATCATAGGACTATTTTGTGGTATGGCCCATAGACATTCACCCATAAATTTATTTAATTACCAATTTAGAGAATGGTGAGTATGTTTCATTGTAGGGATAGGAAAGAATTAGGAGATGCAGACACTGACCTAAAGACCCTTTTTAAAAAATATCTTAAAAATTGTCTCATGTGATAAGGAAGGTGAAAGAAGTATGGTCGCTTCTTTTATGGCCAGATGTTACATGAATACTATAGGCAAGAAAGCCTCTAAAAGTTCAGAGGAGGGCAGCACTCCCTTCCTGGAGGACATGTTGCTGTGGAGCCAGATGTTGAAGGATGGGTGGGATTTGAAAAAGTGGTGAAGCAAAGAAGAAAAGGTGGTAAATGAATGCAATGCAGGCACCAGCCGGGTGCCCCTCTTCCAGCTCCTGTTGCTGTCTCCGTGTCTCTGTGTCAAGTTCTTCATAGACTCTCTTTCCTTATGGTGTCCACCTCAGGGACTGAAATCTTTTCCTCCCAGATCCCTGCTCCTCTTCTTTCAAATCTCCCTCCCCTCTCAGATTTGCATACCCAAATCTATCAGCTATCCTGCTGTTAATGCAGAGTCCTCTGGGAAACAGAATCCACTCTCCTTGGAATAATTTTACCTCTGCACCAGCAAGGAGTGTAGTGCATAACCATAAACGAATTGTGTTCAGCAGAGTAAGCTGACCTGAGGGGAGTGGAGAGTTGGAAAGAAGGATTAAGGACCAGTTTGCCTGGGAGGAAGGATGAGGTTTTAAATTCCAGAAGAAGGTATTAATATTAGGACTTTGCACTATTAATATCAAGGAACCTTTGAAGCTTTATGAGCAGGAGATATACATAATAAAAAAATAGCAATTCCTGTCCATGTGTGATAGAAGTAAGATTTTATTGGGTCAGAGTTCTCTATTCTACTATAACCTGTTTTTACTCATTTTTCTTCCAGTTATAAGTAAAACTTGATTTCTTCCATTAAGCTAGATTCTTTCTCTTGATTCCCTTACTCTTCTGCAAGAAGCTAGAAGAAAATATTAATCCTCTGAATTTGTCCATCTTGCTGTGACAACTCACGGTTGTTGGTACCACTTTTACCTACTGTCCTTATAATCTTTTTAGGCCAACACATTATATCCCCCACCCCATGACCTCCAAAAGTTGTAATCTGAATTTTATTTCTCTAACTAGAGAAGGCTTGCATTATGTTTTTTAAAAGGCTGCTTCATTCTCTTAAATACTCATTTTAAGGAATTTTTAATTCCTGGAAAAATTAATATATGACGTAGTGAACATAAACTCTCCCTTTTCTACTAAATCTAGGGCCAAGCTTACAGTCTAAATAACTTGGCATTTTTATTGTTTTCTCCTTCACTCTCCCCAGGTTTATTGCAGTTTCTAATTTGAGCTCACTGTGATAGCCAGACTCTAGACTACTTCATTTTCAAGAGGATTTCTCCGTGTGCACTGACCCCAAAGCTTAGAACTGTGACCCACAGAAAACTATACATAATGGAACTTTCAAGGAAAAAAATTTATATAGTTTTGTTGGACTTTTTGAATATACCCACTCCTGTGGTGAAAGATGATTACTCTCCTAGGAAACTGCTTAAAAACAAAAAAGTAGAAAAGATAATATTCCTAGTCTCTCTCTCTGTATGAAATATCTATATCACATGGATTAAGTAGTTTAGAAAGGAAAAACATATATACATATTATAGAACACAAAGAGAGTCCATTTTGCCAAGGATTGTTTATAAAATGCAAGGAGATGTTTTCCAATGTACAGTGAAATGCAGACTTGCAGAGTCAGGAAGAATTTGTAAAGATCATTGGTTCTAGTGGCTTTAAGCCATCACCCTTAATCTTGGGTCCTGTGGGGATACTTCAGGGGCACTGCTGGACAGGGAAGGTGGGAAGCATACCTTGCTTGAAACCAAATAGCTCTGTCTTCATCTCCTCTACACATCAGGCTTTCCTGTTTCATGAAGAAGAACCTTTCCTACAGCTTAAAAAATACCTGCAAACTACTGATAGAGTCCAACTAACTATACAGGCAATTTCTGAATACCTTCTGCAGACATATTAACAGTGAACACATAGACACCTAGATCTCCATGGTTCCTGATGTTGTGATCCTAATTTGTTACTATAGTAAAGTGTGTTTAGGTAACTATTATTAGTGGAACAGTGTACATAGAGGACTCGACACTGTGTTTGAAATTAGAATTTTCTGAATATATTCTTTCACTAGTGGGAGAGGACACAGGTAATGCATTTCAATAGATTTATTGAAAGTCTTTGTGAAGTTGTAATTTTAGGTGTGAATGTTTTGACAGCAGGTGGAGCTAGTAGTAGGAAGTCTACTTCTGGGCCATTTAAAGAGCAGCAAGATATACACAACTTACATTAATGTGTTTGCGCTGCAGAGCTCTAGGAATAGCAAATTATTATGTATTGGCTTTGGAAAGTGATCTTATTACTACAACATGAAAGCTAAACTGAATGAAAGCATCTCTATCCTTTTTATTATAGAAAAGCGGCTTGTATTTTGGTATGTGTTACCTTGGAAGACTAACACAAGTTAAGGGCATGGAGGGAGGGGGTGTGTTCACAGTTTAATAAATACTCGATGAGTTTGACTCGTAGAGTATTGACTTTAAAAGATAAGGTATATGATTCTGTGGGAAAATTGTGTGAAATAACTTGATTACACATACAGAGTTATTTGTATTATTAGATTGTTTCTCTTTTTAAGTGGTAATAAGCATACAGTTTAAATCCACAGACATTTTCCTCTATTGAAAACTAAAGAACATTTGATTTTTATCCCACAAGATTGTGAAATAAAGACCTGAACACTTTATAGCTTCAAATACTGATGAGTTATCTGAATATGTAATTTTAAAGGTACCACCACTAGTGTGCTTTTTTTTCTTGTGAATCACACAAGAACCATGGAATTATGCCTTTTTCCCCTCATCATTTCTCTAAGTCAGATGCAGTGATAATTTAAGAGCAAATATTATGCATGCATTTCCTTTCTCTCTGAATTTTTTTTTTTCACTATATTATATGTATTAAGAAATTGGAGTTTCTAATGGTTTGTTTTGCTGGCTATGTGACTAAAAAGTGACCTTTTTGGCATTAATTTACAGAGTTAAAAGATTATTTAAAACACACATTTTAAGCCTGGTGTGGTGGCACACACCTATAGTGAAGGCTAAGGCAGAAGGATAGCTTGAGGTCAGGAATTCGAGGCTGCAGTGAGCTATGATTGCATCTGTAAATAGCCGTTGCATTCAGCCTGGGAAACACAGCAAGACTCCCTTCTCCAGAAAACACACACACACACACATGCACACACACGTACATACACACACACTTTTATGCTTTTTGCTAAAAACTAGAAATAACACCTTCCTATTTGTTATTATTTATTCATAGCATGTTACTTATTCAGCAAACATGTAATGAATACCTGCTCCATGCTAGGCATCATGTTAAACACTGGGGATAAAATTTCGACCAATGTACAGTGCTTTCCCTCAGCAGGTCTCAGGCAGACATGCAGCCAAGTAATTACCATGGATCCTAATAGATTCTATAATTGTCTTATGAGCAGAAGAATGTCGGGTCACAGAAAAGGGTCCTGTCATAGAGAAATCAGAGACACCTTCAAAGAGGAGATAATGCTTGAGTTGCATCTGGAAGGAGATACATAAATTACTAGGAGAAAAAAGAAAAGTGCATCATTCTAAGTAATGTGTTTTATACATGCAGAGGAATAGGGTACAAAAAGGCCTATTGTCTTGGGGAAGCACCAGGAAATTTGCTAGGGAGACTAGGGAGGTAGACTGGTACGGGGTTCTGAAGGGTCTCATAGGACATGCCATCATCAATGAATAGATTATTCAAGAATTTCAACTACTCTAGATGTTATTTAATTGATTAGCTTTTAGTGTTCATAAAACTAAAGTTGTGGAAACAATCTTATGGGAACATGGCATGGCTAGACTTCTATTTTAACCTCAGCTAACAGTTCTGAATGCACACCCTGGCCACAGGGCGATTAGATGAAAATGGAGCTGCATCCGTACCTGTCTTTAATAACTACTGGGGAAATGCTGCATATGCTAATTTAATACAATTAAACCCTAAGTGAACCCAAAAAATGTCTTTCATTTTCACTATTGATTGCTACTGTTGGGTCTGCATATTTACTGAGCACCTGCCTGGCCCTCTGCTAGGTGCTGGAGGTATGCCCTGTCACCTACAGTATAGCCAGCTGCCTCCTAGACTTCTCTTCTTGGTTGTCTCTGAAGCACGAAGCATGGGAGACTTTGCACTTCCGAATGGCACCTCTTCATCTCACCCCAATCCTGCTCTTCCCACAGACTCTCCTCCCTTTAAGCGACTCTTCGAACCACCTCGTACTCAAGCCAAAATCTACGGGTTATTCTTGACATCTCCTTCTTTCTCACCCGCCACGTCTAATTCTTCATCAAGCTATGTCATTTCGATTCTAAAATATATCTGGAAAACTTCCACTCCTCTCATTCCCACTGCCAGCACCCTGGCAACCACATCTCTTGCCAATAGGCTCCTAACTTACATTTTTTGCTTCCCCCGATCCTTTTTATAAGACAATAGCCAGAAAGATCTTTTAAAAATCTAAATCAGATTTTTACATCACTTCCCAATCCAGACTGTTGACTTCCTATTGCAACTTAAAAGCCAAATTATTGTGACCCACAAGGGCCTGTGAGTTCTGGCCCCTGCCTCCACCTCCAACCTTGTCTCATATTGCGCCCTTTCTCTTTTGCTCACGACGTTCCAGCCACAGTGGCCTCTTTTCATTTTCCCACTTTCCCACCCCCTGGCCTTAGCACCCCATTGCCTGCAATGCTCTTCACATCTTTTAGCCTGTTAGTATTGTCTCATGATTTAAGTCTTAGCTTAAATATCTCCTCCTCTAAGAGATCTCTCCTTCATCAGAGTTGACCCTACAAGAGGATTCCTGTGCTGACTCTCCTTCACAACCTCCTGTCTTTCCCTTCATCACCCGCACCATCGTTTGCAATTATGTGCATGTTTGCAATTGAACCCGCGTGATGACTGTCTCCCCTGCTAGACAAGTAGCTCCTTTGGGACTAGAATCATGTATGTTCTCTTCCTCTTCTATCTTAATACAGTGCCTGGCCCACATTAGGTCCTAAAAAGTTGTAAAAGAATCATTTAAAAACGTAGAGTGAATTTTTTAAGTCTATAAATCTTTAACTACAAATAAGAAAGACATGGGAAATTAAGAAAATTATTTCTACACTTTTTATACTATTGGCACTATTTTAGAAAAGATATACAGCTCCGCGTTGCCTCACCAAAAGGAAAAGTGTGCATGTGGTTATTGTATGATTGGGAGCTATTTTAAAAACAGAGTGATAATGGTTTTTTATGGAAATCCTGAGTTATAAAAATGAACCACTCTTTTTATACATTTAGGGCTCAGTTCACTAAAATGTTTAAATTCTTGGCTTCGCTCTTTAAACCTACTACAAAGATCACATTAGAATTCATTTTAATAGACATTGTAAGCACAGTATCCAATCTCATATTATCATGCTGGGCTCTTTTATTATGAGAGTCACAGGAAGCTGAGCCCGAGGCTGCTGAACACGTTGTGGGGTGTATCCAGGGCTGGGGATGGTGCCAGCTCTATTGTTTATGTAATATTCTCTCCACCTTTATCTGTGGCGCGCAATTGGTATTGACTTTTGAGAAACTACTTCTCTGACCCGATCTCCCAGTTGGAAAAAAACCTGCCGTAATGACATCTGGCTAGGAAAAAAGGGATCAAAGAAGCATAAGGAAAGAAAATTATGAAACCTTGTTTAATAAGTGGTTTCATGCCTGTCTATTAGATCTGTTAGAGGGAAGAGTATTAAACTTTTTCAAGGTCACCATTTCTTTATCCTGTGAAAAGGCTCAGTGAACCCTAAGAGTGTATTTTGTTTTCATTGTTGATAGCTGCTGTTGGGTCTACTTAGCATTTAGCAAATGTCTGTTTTATTTTATAGGTTTTTAGGAGTAAATATTGTTGTTCACCAAAATTAAGAAAAAATTTGATTATTTGTAATATTTATCATTGTTCATTCCTATTTTATTTTTTCTTAAAGAGGAAAGCAGCCATTTTTAGCAAATTGTTTTTTCCCAATTTTTAGGTATATTACTTGAGGGTTTTTTAAATATTGTAAGGAAAAAGAAGGAAGCTCAACTGTATCGGAATGAAATAAGACACATCTTCACAGCTTTTGACGTACACTGTAAGTGTCTTTAATGTGTTTAAAGTGTTTTTAATATAAAAATGCTATTAAGGAACTGGTAATGAAAATACATACTCAGTAAATTAAATATACAATATACTTGGAAGATTATTTTGCTGTATTCATTAGCTGTTACCTTAGGTGTTGGTGTAATTTTTTTCTCTACCATGATCTTAAATTCTTGACGTTTACCATGGATGAACTAATATTTATAGTTATTTAATTGCACTTCTATATTGTACCTATAGACTTATATATTGTACCTTTATTGTAAGGAGCAAAAGGCCTGGCTAAGTGAGGATATAGGCCAAAGCCACCTAAGGAAATGAGACACTGTGTGGCTTCTTCTTCAACTCCTGCTCTGACCCACACAATTGGAGGAATTGTTTTCTCACACAGAGCACAGCTGAAAGGGGTGGCTGCACACCTTCTAAGCCCCGCAGGCCACACACAGGATGAAAAGAATTGCAGAGTCTAGGTTCAGTGTCTTGGCTGATGTTATGGTTTTCCCTAAATATTAATATATCATAATTTTAATACCAAGCAAGGAAAAGAGGTCAATTTTGAAGACTGAATTGTTTTGACAGCTCACAAAGACTCAAAGCCTAATGTGATTGTTATAGTGCATGTCTCTGTATAGTCCTTTCCCACATAGGACTTACAGAATCAGCAAAATGATAGGGCTGGAGATGATTTTCAGAATCTGTTGGGATAGGGAGGCCAAGGTGGGAGGATTGCTTGAGCCATGGAATTTGAGGTTACGGTGAGCTATGATTGCACCGCTGCACAGAGCAAGACCCCATCTCTAATAAATAAATTAATTTAAAATATTTTTAAAAGAAGATCAGCTGGGACTGTACTAAAGAGTATTACTAGATTCTTAAATTATTGAATGAGACAATCTTGGATTATCTTATATGTAAAATGAACTATAAAATACTACCTTTCTCATAATATATTAAAATAAAGTTTCACACAAAACTGGCTGAACTAAGGGTTCATAGGATTTATAAAAATAAGTGAATGTTTTGTATTTTGTTTTCAAATAGATCGTGGATTTTTAACTTCGGAAGATTTCAAAAAAGGATTTAGGCAGGTGGCTCCCAAATTACCAGAAAGGACTATCCTTGAAGTATTCAGGTAAGGCATCAAAATCTTTACGTATATCCACCTTTTGATTTACCGTTTGCTTCTACAAAGTTTTGGTTTTATGGAGAGCACTTATTTATGCTGATTTTTCACTGAGGAACATTTTTGTCCTGTAGCGTTGTGTTATGATCTGTAGTTAGTTAGCTGTGAGTCTATCCACAATCTTGACAGTGGGCTCTAAAGTGGGTAGAGTGCTTGCACACCAGGGAGGTCATAAAAGCCCTTGTTAGTAGAGGCAGGAGAGGAACAGGAAGAAAGCAGAACTTCTCCAGATACTTATGTATCCACCAAGGAAAAAACAAAGCTTGCTTAATATTTAGCATGGATGCGGTGTCTTTGCACGGTCTATATTTCAGACAAACACAGGTTACATGTCATTCTAGGGTTGTCTGGAGAGAAGAGTTGGAGTTGCCTAATGGTGGCCCCCATTCATTTGCTTTCAAAGCTTATGGACACATGCTGCAGTTCACACATACCTATAAAGTGGATTTAAAGATTATATTATGTGGTTCTTATGAACTAATCCTGACAAAATGGATAAGTGGTTTAAAAGCAGTTTGTGTTAGGAAACTGCAGACTGAAGGCAATATTAACAGTGCAAGCACATGCTGACGTGAGAATGTGGCAGAGCTGTCTCGTCTCTGACTCCCAGCATGTGCCCCTCATCAACTCTGTTACCAGGTGTATTAATTAGGATTCAGTACACCAGAAAAAGCCGGAGAACTCAAAAGAACAGAAGCTCAAAAAGATAGAAATGTATTTCTCTCTCACATAAACATAGGCAACCCAGGGCTGAATGAGGACAACACAGTCATGAAGGATCTGGATCCCCGCTTGTTACTCTGGCTGCATCAACACCTGGCTATTCCCTCTTTTCTTAAAGATGGTTGCTTCAGTTTCAGCCATCACATATGAATTCCAGCTAATTAGGAGGATAGGAAGCAGAAGATATGTCCCTCCTTTCAAGGCTATATGTTATTTCTACTTACATCTCAGTAACCAAAACTTATTCAAGGCCACACATAGGTGCAAGGGGAGAAGGGTTTGGAAAATGCAGTCTTTGCTCTGGGCAGTGAGGTGCCCACTAATAGAGATTCTGATACTGAGGAAGGAGAGAGAATGGATATTGGGGGACATCTGGCATAGATTCCCATTTGGGATAAAAGTAATTTAGTAAAATATGACCAGAAGCCAGCCCTGCTCAATCGAAATTATCAAGCAGGTTATTTGAACAAGGATCAGCCTTCATTATCATTTACAGTGACATAGACGAAATTCATTTGGTGCAAGCAAGCTACTGAGCAAGCTATTGAAGAAGAGCAAAGAGGTTAGAAGCCAGATGTATACAAAATGCATAGGACATTACTTAGTTGCATTTTGTAAAAGCAACTCCTTTAAGATACAGTAGCGTCTTTGCATATATTTTGTGATGAGCTGCGTAATGAATATCAATATATTTCTACACCACAGAGGTTGTTCTTAACAAAGGAACTAAAAATTATTACTGATTTTCCTTTTACAAAAAGACAAGTCCAGATTTGCTATCTTTATGTATTAAATGGTTTTAGTAGACGCTACCTCATTGTTTGAAAAATATACTTAAATATAGCCCTCAAGGTAAAAGCAATGTTTTAACAATGAATGAAAAAGTAACTGCTTCTTGGAAGAAATGCTACAGGGAGAGCATTTTTGAAACGGATGTTTGAAAATATGATTTTATTTTAAATGATAATGTGTGTAATATATTAAAACTCTTCACATCTGCATGTTTAGTAAGTTGAAAATGGAATATCCTAACCTGGCTAAAAATATCTCACATAGTTGCAGTGATGTTAGGACACAATTTTTAACATAAAAATTCAATAGCTTTTTCAAGAGCAACTAATTGATATCAGGAAAGATGGACGTTTGCTAGCTGAATATCAGTTAGCAATCACAACAAAACATTTTTAAAAACAAAACAAATTTAAAAATCCCTAAGTCTTTGTACCATCAGAGGATGGAATTAAAAGCTGAGGGTACAAGTGCATGATGAGCTTTTCCCATTTGGATCTACATATTTTCATGAGGTAATTGACAGGAGTTGGAACCATATATCAAAAAAATTGAACTTTAAATTGCTCAATCACACAGGATTGAACCAAGATGTTCAGAAATAATAAAGTCTGTTAAATCACATTGTTTTTGTTAAATATTATTAATAATTTCTGGTGAGAGCAAAAAGTTATTTGCCATTAATAAAATATTTTTATCTTTATCGAATTCTTTAGAAATTTCTGTTGTTTTTATAATGTACATAGTACATTCATATGTGAATATAATCTAGTAGTAAATATATTCATATCGTGAAGCATATGCCCACAAATCTTATACTTACTTGGGTTGTATGATCAAAAGAGTTTGGAGACCACTGCAATATACAGCCAAACAAGGCATTTTAGTTGATTGAACATACCCTGTTTGAACTCTCAATTGTATTTTTATAACACCATAATCCCTAAGCCAGAATAAATGATGAATAAAAGGTAATAATGGAAATTGTGAACTCATGAAAGAGAGACAAATATTTTCTTTTTGTGTCAGTTGAAGTAGGCCAAAGAAGCAGAGATGTCTAACTTACATACATATCCCTGTTTCAATGGGGTAAACAATTTTCAGGAATAAAAGAATAAAAATCAGCTGCTGAGGCTGTTAGGGATGCAAAATTAAGTAATGTTTCTAAAGTTAGGCATTCACTTTTTGAGAGATTTGAGTAGCTTTTGATTTAATTGACCGGCGGAGTTCATTACCCAGGTCCACAATTACCCAGAAGAAAAAGTTGATCTCTAAAAAGCACTACAAGAAGGAAACCAGAGAGGGAGAATTCTAATTAAACCAGTGTCCTCTGTGGTTTGAATGACCGAAGAAGTTTTTATAATCTTCAATTCAGACTGCCAGATTCCTCCCAAAGAAATTTCTTAAGATCAAGAGTAGTCTCTTTCAGAAGTGCTTTAATTTTACAAACCAAACCAAACCAGACAACAACAATAAAACCAACCAAACAATAAAAACAATCTTAAAAAAGAGACTTGGGCATAAGGCATCAAAGAATCATTTTACTTTATAACTTGATAGAAATACTGGTGTATCATTCATTCATTCTGAGAGTGTTACCAGAACTAAATGAGATACTTTTATAAGGTTTCTGAATTATTGCCCCAGTATTCTGGTGATGTTTACTATCACTATAGATACTACAGAACTGTATTCTCTGTTGTCTTTCATCTTCAGAAATGTTTATGCGGGCCATTGTACTTGAGTAAAAATAGATCATGGATTGAATGCTAACATTTTTGAGTCGCATTCCTTTTCTTGAGAACGCTAATTGCTTATGTTGGAAGTCCTTTTAAATTTTCTGTTAATTTCTATTTTAATTGCTTGCTTTGCTCACCATGACTGTTGATAAATTTTCAGCAATGTTTATTCTCCTTTGCTCTGTATCCAATGTGGCTTTTTTATTTTTCTGTTTTGTTTTTATTTTTCTCTTACATTCCTTCTTAAACCATTTAATACATCTGCTCTTTTGTTATTGTGCTGTATCCTGTTATTTTATAGTATCTCCCCTAAGCCTTTCTATATCTGCTTTCAACTCTTGTTTTATAGAGGTATTTATTTATTAGGGGAAACAATGATTTTTGAGATTTTACTTTTAAATGGGCAATTGCTTAGGGGAAGCTAATTATAACTTTTAACATATATTAATAAACTAACAAAAGCAAGTTTTCTACTGAGGGAAGGGTTATAAGGAAAAAATTACTTTCATAAACCAAAGGATATCTTATGTAAAAATCAAAATAAAAAATTGATACTCATTAGTTATCTCTAAAGATATCATAAAATGTTTAATATTTGGATTTCAAAATTTGAGGCTCCTTTGAATGTTTGAAATTTATAATTTATAATGTTGCTTTTCTTTTAGAGCAGGTAGTCATAATTATGTGTGTTTGTGTACTGAGGTTATATCAGAAGTTCTTGGGAAATGCCTTTTCTTGAAGATTTTTTTGTTCTATCCACTAAAAATGGCAGAGGTTCAGAGACATAAGAGCTGAATAGTACTATTTGTGCTATGGAATTGATGTTAGATAATAGGCTGTTTCTAGAAATTAAAGGTTAAAATAAGAAACATCTTTCCTCTTTAATATGAATAAAACTCATTGAAAACTTTCTAGTGCTATCTTTTATTTTTTTTAATGTTCAGAAATCTTCATTGACTCCAATGGGTAAAGTTAAAACTCTTTAAGCTGGTTTCCCCACGTCTGGTCTCTTTTCCAAACTCATCTTTCAACAGTCCCAAATTCCTGTGTTTCCCTTAGCATAATACTTTTTTCTTTGATTACGTGATGTGCATTTATACTTCGGTCTATTTTCCTTGCCTGACAATGTCTCTCTCTGCTCCTTACCTATCCAAACTTGAACTTTCTTTTAAGGTCCTGCTCAATAAAGGCTTTTTCCCCCCTCTACATTGAACAGTCTTATCTCCTTTCCCTAAATGTTGATACTATTTATTGTTATATATTTTTTAATCACTCGATAAACAAAAATTCAGTGTTTATGATTATTTCCATAAAATACTACAAGCTCTTTGGATTTGTGGACTTATCTGAAATCTCCACTGTGCCTGACATGTTGCCTTATGCATTGTAGTTAATAAATAATTGTTGGTCCATTGTCACTTATTCCAATCCCCAGTGACAGTAAAATTCTCACGGTTTTCTTCATGGCTGAATTTATTTCTTAAAAACTAGGAAAGGATACTTTCAAATGCAGTTAGGAGCTTTATAGCCACATGTAGCTTTGCTTTTCATTTTTCTCTTTCTACATTGATTTTCATGAATTAATCTTTGACAGTCTCTTTCTGTTTTATTTTGGGGACATTTTCAGCTCATGATTTAGCTTAAGCTGTCATCAGGGAGCTGGCTTAATGTTCTTTCTTGACTTTGCCCGCCATCAACACCCTGTGGTATTTCTGGCTGGCGTTTTTCTCTGCATGGGTATGTTTACTTCTCCATGCCTAGGAGCTTTCTCCATCTCATTGTAAGCACTGCTATTTGTACATTCCCACCACCTGTCAGTTGGCAGAAAGCTCTGGGAAGCTGCTGCTGCTTCCCAGTCATGAAATGAAATGTGAATGTGCAGAAGGCCCATGCCCTGATCCAGTGTCCAAGATTCTGAGTGCACAGGCGGATTGCCACAGACTAATGCAAAGTGGAAATATCGAGGCCCCAAATGCTCTCTAATCAATGACTAGAGACGAAGTTATGTCCTGATATTTTTGGTAAAAGAATCCCTTTCTTCATATTACATGGGGCAAGGTCAAAGTACATAGAACACTTAACTCTCCTTTTTTGGGTATTAAAAATTGGTTGAAAATAAGAGTGTCATCACTTGTTGCATAATATGTTTTCAATGCCAGAATGTTAGTGGACATAAGGAATGCAATTTTAAAAGGGAATGATGGATATTCTCTTGGCAGAAAAATTATATATGCCTCATGTCATAGCCGTTATAGAGGAAAAGGTCGTCATGAACTTGGGTAAAATGAACTGACAGGCTCTTCTGTTGCACTCATTGGAAGAGTATTGCTGAGCCAAGGGGCCTAACGGGAGGTGATTTAAGATAGCATTTACTTATTCAAATCATTTGCATCTCTTTTGAAATGTTATTCTTCACTGTGTTCTTTAGCTTCCTATAATTCCTTTCTGCCAGCAGCCGACTTGTTACATATCATTTTCTTGGACCATCTCTAATAAGACAAAGTTTCTCAGTCATTATTTTGTGCATCAGAATGATTCTCTTATGTGTATGGTCATGTGACCTGAGTAGGATCACAGTTATTATAGTGAGTACCTATTTTGATGAAGATGATTATTGATCTGTAAGTATCTACATGCTTCTGTGTATAGAAAAATGTGAACAAGATTAGAAATCATATCTTATTCTTTGTAGCCATATATAGACAGGAGTCACCAGCTATTCCTGCTGTGTTTCATGGCCAAAGAAGTAAACTTCTTGAGTTTCCAATTTTTATTTTATGCATTTTTGTGTCTCCTCTCCAGTGGTAATGCCACAGTTTTTAATCTTAATTTTTTTGGGGGTTTAAAAATTTTAACATCAGAGTTTCCCTTTTCTGGTTATCCTCTTGTACATGCTTATGGAAAGGGGAGCGTGAATATGTGCAGGCTTTTTAAAGTCACCTCAGAATTTTCTCTCTGAGGGACTTCTAGGAAGTTCCACATGTAATATATAGAATAAAACTGTACTTTTAAAATACAGCTATAGAAATAATTATATTCTAGTCATTTTAAGAAAATGCCAGGCCCAGTTTGGTGGTGCATGCTGTAATCCTAGCACTTTGGGAGGCCAAGGCAGGAGGATTGCTTGAGGCCAAGAGTTCGAGACCAACCTTGGCAACACAGCAAGACCCCATCTCTATAAAAAATTAATGAAAATGCCAGAGGGTTCTTAACTGATTTTGCCTATGGGCAAAAATTATTGGCTTGCATGTGAGGATAGTCCTTTTAGCAATGTGAACTTTAGAAATAGTGACACAGGAATTGAAGTTCAGAAACTGGACCAGGAAACAAGTAGAGAAGAATAATGACTTCATTACATAGATTTTCAACTAGAATGTGTTATTTTGGTTTCTTCAGTTAAGCTAACTTATGAAGTTCAAATTATGAAGAATATATTATTTGATTGGAAGGAATATTTAATCTCTTTTACATTTTAGAATGCCCAGATTTTATAGTCCTCTCTTATGTTAAATCCATCCAGATGGAAATTCTACTCATCCTTCAAGGCCCCACTGTTATTTCTTATCTTGAAGGCTGGTGCTACCCAATACCTTAGCCACCCACCTCCTGAACCCCCAAAAGGAAATTGTCTCCATCTTCTGCTTTGAACACCTAATCTGTCATAAATATCTTCTTTATGCTTTTACATAGTCATTTGTATCCATATATTATTTCCAGTATTAGATGTGACCTTAACATGAACAGGCACAGCAGAATATTCATCACCATACTCCCCACAGATCATAGCACAGTTTTGTAGGTCTTGAATAGATGACTACATCTTATGCAAATGAGCAGCTTATGTAGGGAACAGACTCTTCATTGTGTTTTGTTTGTTTGTTTTACTCCGCAAATGCCACACTGGCACTATGTTAAGGTCACCGAGTCCATTCAGGCCCCGGGATGAGAATCAGGCGACCTGAGTTCTAGTTCCAGCTCTGCCTCTGAGCCCTATTTCCACCAATCAGTGCACCTCTCTGGACTGCACTGTCCTCATCTCAGAAATGAGGGTGTTGTGTTATATGATCTGGCAGCCTTCTCCAGCTCTGAAATCCATGGTGGGGTCATCTGTCATGGAGAGTGGCATGGCTGTCTCCTTTATTTTCTCTGTGTACCACAGATATTATTCAGAATCCACCACAGCGTGAATACAGATGTAGTCTGTCAGTGTGACAAAGACTGTTCTCAAGAGGAAATTACTTGGTTTGACAGGTGTCCAAAACTGGGTTTAGTTTTTGAGATGTCACTATAACAAGTGTTATGGTCAACTTGTCCAATTCCTCATCTGCATATATGGTTGAATACTCTGTTCTTGCTGTAATAGCATGAGAGCTATTTTTCTTTTAATTCAGTGGTCACACAGGAAACTGCTGCCATGGTTTCTTTCTGTGACCAAATGTTTCTAACCTTTTCAGTCATCCTTGAAGTTATTAATAGCCACACGTCATGAATGTATTCATGCCATTTTCCTTTCTAGAAAAAGGAATCAATTTCTTATGTTTTTCTTTTGTCGTAGCTATCTAACTTCTGGGTGGAATTTTTGATAATATTATATGTCATTTATGAAATAAGAGAAACGTATTTAATAAAAAGTATGTTTTATGAGATATTTAAATTAACATTTTCTTCAATGTCATGAAAAAATAGCCTCAAACTTAAGATTTACATCCAAGTTTTTGTTGTCTTTCTTCTATATGGCCTAAAACCAGGAGCAAAGATTTCCAGTACTGTATTTTAATCTGTGACATACCAAACTATGAGTTTGCTACCTTATGTCTAGCCATCCTGTTCACCCACCTCCTACCCAGTCATTCTTCTCTGTCAGGCTACCTTAAATAGATACATCCTTGTCATTCACAGAGTTCTCCAAAGACTGGTACATCAGCACTGGGGAGCTTATTAGTCATGTCCAATCTTAGGCTCCACTCCAAAGGTACTGAATCAGACATATTTACCTTAATATTAATATAATTCCTGGGTGATTCATATGCACATTAAAGTTTGAAAATCACTGGTCTACTCTTCTAGTTAAATTTTGGATAATGAGAGTAAATTATTGTCACTTTTTAATGTTACTTCCTGACTTCAATAGCTTTTCATTGCCTACCACATAATGTCTATATTCCTTAGCCTGACATACAAAGCCCTTACAGATAGAAATCGGTGTACCTTTTTTGTATGTCCCCAGCATTTCCCAGATCAAACATTCTACTCCACCATTCTGGTCAACTTGCCATGTACTGATCCTGTCTCATTTCTCTTCTAGAATTTCTGCTCCTGCCAGGTTCTCTGTTCTCTCTCCTCCCTACCCCCCACTTCCCCATCCACATATGTAAATGGTCTCCATTTCTTAGCTGAACACTCTCTTCTTTGTAGCCTTCCATTGTCACTCCAGGCCACAGAATATGTTCCTTCCTCCTTAGAATTCTTATAGCACTTGCCACGTTAACGTATCTAACAAGCGTAACCACAACATCACTGGCAACTAACATTTATTGACTATTTACCACGTACCAGGCACTGTACTGAATGAATCCTCAGAGGAACCTAATGGGTTAGGCTCCGTCTGTTCCTATTTTACAGATGAAGAAAAAGAGGAGAGTTCTAAGGACTTGCTCAATCAAGACCACCACCCGGTTAGTGATAGTGATTCAAACCCAGGCAGCCTGACTTTCAAGCTTGTGGTCTTAATCGCCGTTATATTCCTTTCTCACTTCTTTTTTGTTTTTTTTTTTGAGACAGAGTCTCACTCTGTTGCCTGGGCTAGAGTGCCGTGATGTCAGCCTAGCTCACAGCAACCTCAAACTCCTGGGCTCAAGCAATCCTTCTGCCTCAGCCTCCCTAGTAGCTGGGACTACAGGCATGCGCCACCATGCCTGGCTAATTTTTTCTATATATTTTTAGTTGTTCAGCTAATTTCTTTCTATTTTTTTAGTAGAGATGGAGTCTTGCTCTTGCTCGGGTTGGTTTCGAACTCCTGAGCTCAAGCAATCCTCCCACCTCAGCCTCCCAGAGAGCTAGGATTACAGGCGTGAGCCACCGCGCCTGGCCTCTCACTTCTTTTAATAGTATAAATGTCCTGAAGGTAGGAACCATGCACTTGTATCTCTACGTTGCCTGGCATAAACATGAGCAAGCAAGGCATATTCACTCTGCCCAAAAAGCATTCTTGATAAACTACTTGCATAATTATTAACACATAGATTTTCCCCTTTTCATATGAATTGGTTTGGTTTGGATTGTTATACTTAAGATTTCATTTGAAAAAATGTACAAAAGGAAGCTGATGCAGCATTTTATCACATGAAACTGTAGAAGGCATTCCAGTTCTGATTGCTTTGATAGGAACCTGTGTGTTATGCATCTTGCCTATGGAATTATATCACAATACCAAAATGTTTGCCAAATAAATTGTAAAAGCAAAAGGTATTTAAAACTGCCAAATGAAATTTTATCATAATTTTAACTGGGTTAGGGGTGCTAAACTAAATTCATGATTTTCTCTTCATAAGGCAGGATTAGACTTTGATTCACTTGTAGGACCCTTTTAATCAGTTACTGTGAGTTCAGCATTGCGTTTTATAAATTCTAGCTTGTCCACATTATCTGCTTTTCTTCTCTCCTTGGTTGCAACTTGCTGCTGGAGAGCCTCAGGGCAAAGTAGTGATTAAATCCCCTACAGACTTATTCAGAGATGCCTCTGAATTTCTGCTCTTTCCCTGTCTCTGCCTGTCTTACCCCTTGAACCTACCGATGGCTCACTTGGTAGATTCGGGCTCACCTAGTTCCTAAGCCAACCCAAGGAGAGGCAGGACAAGCTTTCCCTTCCTTATCTTCACTTGAGGCCCAGGTCTCTGTCCAAGGACCCTGCCCTTGGTTCTGACCTATATTGTAGGGCTCTGGTACTTGGGCCTGCTCTTTGCCAATCTGAGATCTTACCACTTGCCTTCTTTCTGCAATGTTCTACCTCCTCCCCCAAAACACATCACACATTCCACAGTCAATTTCTTTCTCTTTCTCTCTCTCTCTCTCTCTCTCTCTCTCTCTCTCTCTCATCAAGAGTAATCTCTGAGAGATCTCTGAACTCTGCTCTCCACCTTCCTAGACCCTCTTGCTTAGATCCCCTGATGCCTGCCTTGATCCTAGAATGGGACCACATTCACATTTCAGGCAGAGTCTGTGGTCCCTATTGGCCAAAGTGTTTGGACTACCAGAATCTTTCTTCTGTACTCGGTTTCCCCACTCTGGTCCTGTGTAATTCCAGACAGCCTTCCTTTGCATGCTGAGGTCTGGTATGCCTGTCACTCAGGTCGTATAATACCCTTATTGCCATCCAGGAGAACTTTAACTCAGCTGTCTTCCATTCCCTATGACAGGGATAGCAAGGAGTTGACGTGTGTGCCGTCACCGACCCCCCTCTACCCGTGGCTGCACTCTGCTGCTGAGCTGAGTTCTACTCAGTGTAACACCCCAGGCCAGTTCATTAGGGTTGTCACATGAGATGAAATTTATTCACTCTCTCTGTAAGGCCTTGTTCTCTGTGATGATGGTACCAAACCTTTCCCATTGCTGTGTTTTGCAGGTGATCTTGCTTTTGTCTTCTTCATGGAGAGGATCATAGCCTCTGCCTGGGTTTCCTTTACTGCCTCCTCTTCACCTCCAAAGTTTTTTATTTCCCTTCAATTTTATTTCTAAGTAAAAGGGGTCTCTTCTTTTTTTCTAATTCCTCTCTTTTGTTCTGGTCCCATCATTTCCCCATCTTCTGATCTGAAATGTCTTAACATTTCCCTATCAGCCATTCTCTCTCCTGTTTATAGTTTCTACACCTGCCTGCAGATACACTCAAATTCAGCCTAGAAAGCTGCTCTCCCCACCTAAGTCCCTCCAGTTATCCCTTGTGCTTTTGCTCAGGGTTCCTTATAGTCAGCTTCTCACAGCATTCCACACTTTGCTTGGGCACCCCATCCTCGAGTCTCGGCCTTCCCAGCTTTCATCCCGCTGCATCGTCCCACTGCCAGCGATGGTGCTTCCCATTCCTTGATCACCTACCACATATTACCTTACTGAATCCTCACAGTGATTACATGTCAACTGGTATTCTGCCATTTTATAGATAAAGCTGAGACTGCTTGATTGCTAAATTCAAGCCAAACTGGACTTAATTCTCAATTATTTTATCTTTTGATCAAAGAAAAGTCATAGGAAACTGACAAATAATCAAAACTTTTAATTTGATTATAATCATGTTGCTGGTACTTGTTAATGGTTAAGTGTTTTTATCACACCTCTAAATTTTATCTTCTGATTTAGGAATACCACTGCCTAATAATAATGGTTGGGTAGACCAAACGTACAATTAAAACAAAATGTCTGCACTCCCATGTTAATTTCAGAATTCAATTCACAATCGCCAAGATATAGAAACAACCTAAGTGTCCACCAAGGCATGAATAGATAAAGAAATAATGGTATATGTGTACAATGGAATATTATTCAGCCTTAAAATATTAATAGAAGGAAATTGTGCCATTTGCAACAACATGGAGGAACTTGGAGGACGTTATGCTAAGTGAAATAAGCCAGAAAGAGAAAGACAAATGTCATGGCATTACTTATATGTGAATCTAAACTAGTCAAACTTAGAGAAACGGGCAGTAGAGTGATGGATGCCAGGGAGTGGGAGAAATGGGCAAATGTTGGTGAAAGGGTATAAACTTTCAGTTACAAGATGAATAAATTCTATGGATCTAATGTACAGCACGGTAACTATAGGTAACAATAATAATGTGTACTTGAAATTTGCTAAGGGACTAGATCTCAAGTGTTCTTACCACACACAATGTCAGGTGATGGATATATTAATCAGCTTATTGTGGGAATCATTACACAAGGCATGCTTATATCAAAACGCCATGCCATATACCTTAAATATGTACAATTTTTTACTTGTCAGTCATACCCTCAAAAATGTCGAAACAAATTTAGCATTACGTATCATTCAAGAGTCATGTTAAAGGATATATTTAGAAATAAAAATAAAGTTACAAAATGCTTTGCTTAACCCAAGTCTTATTGTTATGATTCCTCGTAATCCATTCCTGACTTCATGACTTCAAATAGAAATCTTCTTTGCCTTGAAGATGGCACATGGAGACTCTTGTCCAAGCAGAGGCAGGGGCAGGAGAAGAGTCTCACTCCTGTTCTATTCTTGCAGGAACTTAACTACATTTGCAGGAGAGAGTATTTAATAAATACAAGAAAAAACAAATGAACGAGATGAGCAAATCAATAAGCAAAGGAATAGAATTAATTTGATCAAAGTTTGCATGTTCAAATTATGTGTTAAATTGGGTATAGGAGCTGTTGGCCTTAATTTTTTCTGGGCCTATTACAAATTGTCTTCTTTACTTGGCTTTCAATTGCAGATTTAGACTTGGAGGCTTTAAAAAATATGAAATTGAGTACACATTTGTATAGAGATTTAAACTGCTATTATCACAAAATTATTACAGTAGTTTTAAACTCTGTATCAGAAAGCTTTTAGCAGAACCCTGCCATCAGAGTCAAATTTGATTATTTGGATAGAACCTTCTTTTTCTTTCTCTCTTTTACATTGTCTAGTAGAGAAGTTTCTGCAATGACCAGATTTGTCATAGTGTTGGTGCCATTCATTCTGTAGGTTACAAATTTCTCATGACAATAAATGGCTGGATATACTTTTCATAGACAATTTGTATCCACAAATTGATTGTTTTGGAGGAAAAATTAGACTTTTTTCTTTAGGGATACTTGTTTTCAGAGATTGATTCATCGTGAAGAAATCAGATTTATACCCTAAGGGCTCAGTTGTGCTCTCTTTATACTGGTATCCATTGTTAGGTGTGGTTCAATTAAATAGGAAGGAGAGATAAATAGTGGTATATATATTCACGTGTCAGATGGATGGCAGCATCCATCTTTGAGACAGGAATCTTGGTGGAAAAGGTTCAGATTTTTTTAAAATGTGAAATTACCTCCTCAATCATTTTTATTTCCAATTAAATTAATGTCTAAACACTATATAAAATTAATGTATAAATGCTATAGGCTAGCATAGTATTTGATACCATTTAGTTTGCTCTTTTAGTTTCTAATTTTAATTGTAGCACGGAGGCTTTGCTTTTTGAGTTTGAGTGTAGGGTAGAATAAATCAAATTAGCTTTAGTAGGTACGTTTAGTTTTCTCTAATGACTTTTACTAACCAAAACATACCTTCTCCTTATGTGAAAAAGCAAGAGTGGAGCATTATTTATTTGACTGACAAAGAAAGGCATTTCTAATTTTATTTAGTGACTGAAATAAATTACTTTACTATAAATTACGTGTGGAATAAATGTTATGATCCTCTCTTAATGAACCAAGTAGATTGAGCCAACACATTTGTAGTAGATCTTTTTAACCAGTTGGTGGTGCTAAAAACTCTGATAAGAAACTAATTGGAAGGAGAGGAGATTATCTTGGAGCCTTTCTTAATAAATGTTATTTTTTTTAATTTTTGAAAAATTAGTACCAAAAATAGATGCCTAATTTACTGCATTTTCTAAGGTTGGGAAGCAAACCCAATCTCTCTGACGGCCAGCAGAATATATTTCTAGTAAACTCCTGTAACTATGTCATTGGCCCATTTTCATATTCATTTATTGGAAGTTGCAGGGTTGTGTAACATCTGAGTCCATCTTGGAAGGAGCCTTAGCCTGCTGGATGGGAAATGGAGGTATGGACAGTAATGTATACAGAGAAGTAGAGGGATATTCTTGGTTATATTTATTATTGAATTTAGGTTTTAAAAATATTGACTTGTGTTATTATTACTATGATTTTTTTTGTGTTACTGTTGTATTTCTGTGACAGCAGGAACATTGTTTTTAGGGGCTAGGTTTGTTTGTTTAACCCTTTGTTTTTTTAGCTCTGAAGTCCAAATGGAGCAATAGTCTGTTGCTTGAATGTGTCCTGAGATACAATCAAAAGAGCAAAGGCTTTGGAGTCAGACTAGGTTTTGAACTTCCCTACGTATTTCATAACTGTCCCTTACTTACATAGATTCTTTACAGTTTGGTTATCCCAGTTTGTAAAACGGAAGTAACGTCTTTTCCCCAGAGTTGGTGTGAGCATCACCCAAGATAATGGATGTACCGATTAGGTGCTGCTTACCCTGTACTTGCCTGGTATGAAGCAGGGACTTAGTTCTTTTTGAGACTCCACCATATCCCATGGACTTAGCGATGGCCTTAGGACAAAAGGCCCTCCTTGTGTCTGATGAGGCCTCATGTTCCACTAATAAAAAGATATTTGTATGTTATAAAGTTATACAAGGATTTTGTAGGCACTCAAAAAAGAGATATGGATATAGTTATATCTGGTTTTTGGGTATTTTCCTGTCTACCCTGGGATATTTACATGTGTTGGTGTGAATCCGCCTAAACACTTAAGATTGGTTGAATACAAGTTGCTGAAAAGTGTCATAACAGTGTCACTAAGAGTTTGTTTGTCCATCCATTTATTTGTTCCATAAACTCTTATTGAACGTTACTATCGCTGAGTCTCGGGCATACCAAGATGAACTCCCAGAGAGCTGGAACGTGTTTCTGAGAACTGCAGACTTTGAGAAACAGGATGCTTTCTGCTTGGCTGAAATTGATAAGCAGCTGTTATCTATGTAACAGTTAGAAAGATTAGATATTCTTTATAATGTTATAAAAATAAGTTATAGGATTGTCTGTAAAGAATTTTCATCAACTTTTTAAAACTCTGGATAGTTTTATTAAACTTTCTTCTATGTTTGGAAGGTTGAAACAAGTTAGAAAAAGGCTTTGGTGCAATAGTAAAATCATAAAACACTAAGGAGCTTTAGCAGTATAGAATTTTAAAATACAACTGCGTCAAATGTATATTTTTGGGGAGTAGCACAACTAACATCTTTGGTTAGATCTAATTGATAGATTCAGACCTTTGAGATTTAGAGATTTTACAGAATTATGGGATAGGATGGTGACAAACTTTAGGAATCACATACACCATCTCCATTATCTTCTAGCTAAGAAAATGTAGGCTGAATAAATTTATATGGCTTACCCAAGATTACATAGACCTGGATCAAAATTCAGGTCTCTTGACTTCCGATTTCATGCCAACGCATTATTTTTCCATCCTAACTACTACGTGATGAGCCATTTTCGATAAAATAAGGATATACTTGTTGTGTCTCAAGAAACTTTCATGCCAAATATAAAGTATCATTTCTGCCAGTTATCAAATGAAAACTTTGACCTGCACCCAGTTACTTAAGGTGCTCTTACATCCATCTCAGAGCTGAGCTGAGGGGAGACAGGGCACATCAGGCCTGTCGTATGCAGTTCTCAGCCAGAGCCAGGGAGTGCCCCACAGAAGCAGGCAGGGTTTTCATTCACGTCTGCCTTGCCTGCTTCTGGCTCCTTGCTGGATGAATGGCATCATATGCCGCAGGTGTATTAGTAATTTCTGAGTTTGTTCCCCACTAAAAATGACCTCATTGTTTTGTGCTTCTTTTCCATAATTATACAGTAACAGGAAAATAAACCGGCTCTGAGTACAGCCCACAGCAGAAATCTTGTGCTCTTTATGCAAGTTTGATTTATAGACGCGTACTGCAGAGCAGAGTGACTATGAAACATTCATCTTCCCATTGCTAGTTGCCATGGAAATCAAGTACACAGAGCAGTGTCATTCCAGTCGTGGTGATGCCTGCAGTAGTTTATTCCTTTGTTGTTCTCGTTTCTTAAGCAACTGCCTAGCATTCTTTCATCATTACAATTAATCATGCACACAAGTTTTTATCTTTCATCGCACATAGAAAGTACTAAAAATGTATGACAAAAATAGGGAGAATTTAAATATTCTTGTGGCTTTAAATATGCATTTGTAATTTCCCCCCTCAGTCCCATTGGGAAAATAGGTCATGTAAAAAAGAAAAGCACATATTAATGTACAGAAATTTCAATAAAGAGAGCAATATAGAAATGTGAGAAAAAAACCAATGCTAAGCTGACTTCAGATTCCTGAGGTCCCCCAGTATTTGGATCTAAATAAGTTTGCATTTTGGGTAATGCCAACCAAAAAAAAAAACAACAACCTAAATGTTTGCTGGATAGACATGGTAGGTTAATTAAAAAGTAGGGATCCTTTTTTCTTGAAAGGCTAATAAAGTTCAAGATCTTTTTAAAAGTGTAAGTAAAAGAATTCTAGTTATTTGTTTAAATGAAACCATTTTACACCAGTTTTATCCCACATAGTTTGTAATACTTACCATACCAATAATTAATAAATGCTTGTTGATTATCCACCGCCTTCTTTTGTTGGACCTCTGGCCTTTCTGTTGGTTAAGAGAACGTGTTCTAGAATAATCGTGTCTAAATCCCTGGTACATTGCTTATTAACTTTGAGACCTTTGAAAAGTATCTCAACTTGCCTTAGTTTCTCCATCTGCAGAGTGAGCAGCTATGAAATTAAGATAATAATTGGTCGTTAAGAATCTTAATGGGGATAATTCATGCAAAGGGCTCAGCTCTGTGCCTGGCACAGGACATATGCTCCGTGAGTGGGGACCGTTGTCGTGGTGGTGGTGGTGGTTACTATTATTATGACTACTATAGGCCACAACTGAGTGGAGAACTGTGCTCTGACCTGGAGAGTCAGACTTAGTTGAACAATATAAATTCTAGCCCAAAGCCACAGGACTGTTCCCAGGGTCCAAGTTCACAGGATGATTGCCAGTGCTTTGTTTTACTTGAGCTACATGGATGTGTTTCATCTCAAGACTTTGGATACTAGGATGGTAGCAAAGGGGTACTTAAAATGGTCTTTTTATCTGTAAATTGAGAAGAGAAGGCTGCCACAGGCAGTCCTTGAGGATACACATTTCTCATCTTTGACCTGGATTTGTTTCTTGCAAGGAGCTATGCGTGGAGCACATTAGGAGGTAGTGGACTGCCTTAATGTGTCTCAGGGAAGGTTCTAGCATTTGCCTACAGAGTCTGAAATAACATCTGACCTGCTGCCTCTCCACCCCTACACCCCCCTTGTCACTCGGCAATGGCTGCGGCGCTCCTTCAGCCTTTCTGGAATTGAACTCTTCCTAACGGTGGCAGAAACATTCTTTGTTGAAATTCACTCTCCTTGGCAGTTCTCCAGGGCACACGGCAATGCCTATTTATTTGATTTAGCTTTTGTTTGGTTAGCCTTGTATTTTGTCTGTTTTGTTTTGTGAAGTTCTTTTTTCCCCAAATTTTCACGTTTAAATCCCTTGGCCTTCGTTTCTATTTATTTTACTGGCTTGCTTTATAGTATTGCTAAAAGTCGTTTGCTTTAAGTTATCACAAGATGAGTAGTCTTGGATTCATTTATCTTTTTTCCCCCCAAGTCTGATCTATACCATGTGTACTGGGTGCACCTTTGTTAATGATTAAAACAAAATAGGCTTTATAGTTTACCCTTTGCCACATTCTAATGTTATACCACAGTGTCTCCGGTTTTCTTTATTTAGCGCTTTGTTTTTCCCTGTCCTCCAATTGGTAGGCTCACATCAGTTCTGAAGAGTTAGAAGTGGTTTAAACTTTTCTGTATCCTTTTGTTCTCCCTCCTCTGCCATTCTTCCTGTTTCTCCCCATAAGATAAAAAACAAGTCAGACCCTCATGTCTCCCAAGTGAAGCTTGTGACACTCTAAATGACATGAGTACTCGAAGACGCCCATTTTTTTGTGTGACTACATAAATCGGTGACTGAAACTTGGACCCTCTGTAGACGTTTTCAGATCTTCCCAAGACCCCTGATTGTATGTGTGGTCTTCACCTCACACTTACTGTGGCCAACTTGCACTCCTGTCTTCTCTCTGTCCCACAGTCACTGTGGGAGGTATCTTTGCCTTCCCACTCTAGTCTCAGGCTTGTATCTTTCTTTGTTTTGGATATTTGTTAGTATCTCCTGCATTGCAGATACTGGGAATATATATAAGTAAACAAGATAGACACTGCCCTTCCCTCTAAGAGCTTATAGTCTAGTTGGGTAGATAGGTAGTTGGAGTCCAAGATAGTTAAACCCTGAAAGATGAGTACAAAGTACTGTGGACAGGAAAGATACTTAATGCAGACTGGGGCGGGGTCACCAAGGCTGACTTCAGAGGAAGTGATAGCTGGTGTAAGACCTGAAGGATGCTCTCCATTTGCCTGGCTTTGCCTTAGCCAGGCAGAGAGGGAGAGTGTGTTCTAGGCAGAGTACATCTGCAGAGGTCAGCAAGAAAGTATGAATAACTGGCAGTAGTTCAGTATAGCTGATCTGCTATTGAATACACTTGTGTTTGTTTGGGAGGTGAGTGGGGCTAGAAGGATGAATGCAGAGTGCTGAGACTGGAGAGGTAGGCAGGGGTCAGATCATGAAGGGTCATGTAAGACTTGTCAAAATGTTTGAATTTTATCCTGAGAACACCAGGAAGCCATTGATATGTTTTAAGTAGGGAAGTGATAAAATCCCTCAATTGTAGTGTGGAGAATGGATTAAAATGTGGCGAGAGTAGCTTCCATCTGGGTTGGTCCTAGGGACCACCTTCCTAAACTCAGCCTTTTCTTTAACCCCACAGTGTTTGTCCAACTCAGTGTGTCCAGCTTCTTGCATTTTTTGATTAGCACAAGGGCTTGTCCCAAACACTAGCTCCCCTTTTTTAGGGTCCTCTCTTGAAGGCCAGGACTCTGCCTTCTCCCAGGCTCTGGGCGGGGGCTTGCTCTAAAATGAATGTGTCATCTGGGGCACCCACCGGATCCCCACTTTACCATTGTCCAGAGGGTCTGTTTTACCTACCACCTTGGATCCTCTAGGATTTGGGTTCCAGTTTGAATCTAGCCTGAATTCAGTGATTTCCTTTGACTGCTGAAATTCATTGCCATTCACAGAGTTGGCCCTTCCTGCCCAGCCAGGCTGGACCTGTACCTGAGGGAATTCTAGCTCTCTCTTTCCCACTAGCAGTTGAGTATCCCAGATACTTCACAACCAGTCCCCATTGCACGCTCATATAAAACCATGAATTTGAGAAGATCGATTGAAATAAGATGAGTTGAGCTAGTGACAGTTTGATTATCCTTTATCCCTTATCCAAAATCTTTGGGACCCAAAGTATTTTGGATTTTTTAGGATTTTGGAATGTTTGCATATACATAATGAGATATTTTGGGGATGGGATCCAGATCTAAACACTAAATTCCTTTGTTTTTCATACACACCTTATACACATAGCCTGAAGGTAATTTTGTACAATATTTTTAATAATTTTGTACACAAATAGTTTGTTTGGAATTTTCCACTTGTGTCATGTTGGTGCTCAAAAGTTTCAGATTTGGGAGCATTTCAGTTCAGATTTTCAGATTAGGGATGCTCAAACTGTAGTAGATTTGGGGCTTCTCTGTGTCTCTGTTTCCTCATGTATAAACTGCAGGTTTTAAGAGAACATACATCATAGAGTTGTTTGGAGGATTAAATGAGTGAATGCATATAAAAATACCATTCCTGGCCCATAGTAAATATTCACTGTTTATTAATGTTTTTATTATGGTGTCTAGACTTTACCCTAAAGAAAGTGGCAAAAAAACAAAAAGATTTTTGACTTCAAGAATAATTGGTCACAGCAAATGGGTATTAATCCTGAAAGGTCCACTCCTCTTCTTCACTATGAATAGTCAAGAGATGACAGTAATATCACACCTTGTCCAGCTGGGGGGCTATTACTGCAAGCAGATGTGAGAGAGTGATAAAAATAGCTAACACATATCTAGTGCTTACTGTGTGCCAAGCCCTGTACTAAATGCTTTCCTTGTATTAACTCATTTGGTCCTCGCAACAACCCCATGAGATGGCTACCAGGATTATTCCCAATTTACAGATCAGGAAACTGAGGTACAAAGCAGCTTAGTAGCTTGGCTAAGATCACATTAATTGATAGAATTTGGCCTTGGTCCAAACAATCTAACTCTGGATTAGAAACACAAATAGATACATCCATCATGCAAGGAAGGATTCCTTTCTCTTTTATACCTCTCCCTAGGTATACCCTTGAAAACGGATTTTTTTTTTTTTTTTTAGACAGAGTCTCACTCTTTTGCCCGGGCTAGAGTGAGTGCCGTGGCGTCAGCCTAGCTCACAGCAACCTCAAACTCCCGGGCTCAAGGGATCCTACTGCCTCAGCCTCCCGAGTAGCTGGGACTACAGGCATGCGCCACCATGCCCGGCTAATTTTTTCTATATATTTTTAGTTGGCCAATTAATTTCTTTCTAATTTTAGTAGAGGCTGGGTCTCGCTCTTGCTCAGGCTGGTCTCGAACTCCTGAGCTCAAACAATCCGCCCGCTTCGGCCTCCCAGAGTGCTAGGATTACAGGCGTGAGCCACCACACCCAGCCTTGAAAAGGGATTTTGAGTTTCTTTATCAATCAGAGCTATTACAGTCTCCAGATTTTGAAGGAATCATTTTATTTCAGGGCCTTTTCGAGTCAATTTCAATAGAATAAAGATCCGGACAGCATATAAATTTTCATAGTAAAAAACAGAGCTAGAATACTTCATGGCTATAACCCTTTTCATAGACCTGTGGTTGGGGATATATGAAAACACGTTAGTTGCATTGTATATCCTTTTTATAAAATTCCCTGATTTCTGAGAATTTGGTCATAAAATCTTTTGATACAGATATCAAAAACCTCATACTGCAATACTGTAAAATGTGGCTGTGTTAATGGCAAAAAATAAATCTGTATTTTAAACTGTCATGAACTGTTTAACCATCATAATGGGAAACATTTATGGCTTAAATAATTGAAGTCCACATTTCTCAGAACCCATCTACTCATCTCAACCTTTTGTTAGACCTTCAAACAAATCACAAAATTGACTGGCTTGAGTTTCAACATAACTCTTTCTTTTCCATCAGAGGGTGGTGGGATCTGTAGGGGGCTATTGGTCAGTTCTTCCAAGTTTGGATCCCATATAGTGGGGAACTGACTTAGGCAAGTCTGTTAACCTCCCTGGACTTCAGTTTCCTCTTCTAACAGGCTTCTAACTTTAAAATACCTTGATTCTGTGTTTCTATGACATTTATTTACTCTTTAAAGAATATTATAATTAATAGTACAGTGATCTAATGGCAAGAAGTAGAGAAGAAAAGAAAAAGCAAATAATTTGGCTGCATTCATTTCATTTAGCATTATTTCCACAAAAAAATTTTAAGCACCTACTATGTCCATTATAAATGTTCGTTTCACTGCCCAGTATTATTAATAATTACAATGTTAAATTCTTAGACTTACTTGGGATTTACATTCCCTTAATTTTCCCATTGCTAATGTTCCCTTCATGGCTACGATACTACCATAGAGTCTTATGCTCTTTAACCTAATTTTCTTATTCCCCAAACAAAGCAAAGCAAAACCTTTTATCTCAAAGGGATTATTAGCATGTTGCAAATTATTATTAAATCATGCACATTATTTTTCTTTCAATTTTTTCAATGTAAAGAAGCCCCATTTTTAAGCATACTAGGTTGCATTTCTTAGGAAAAACTGTAGCCATCCAGCATTCATTTCTAATCCAGATGGGTCAGCTGACATACTAGTTTTAAGGAGTTACAGTAATGAAGTTGTCATAGAATTGAAGCCCTCTCTAGGTTATAAATTGTCTAGACCCAAATGCTGTAGAAAATTTACAAGGCCTGCCATTAGAATAGAATGTTTTAAATTATCTCAGTTATATTGAAACAAAACCAAACTTGATAAAAGGCATATCAGGTAGTCATAAGTTGATGTGACAGAAAAGAGTTATTGGGCTCTTTGTTGGATGATAAACTGGGTGATGATGATGGCGAAAGTTATCTGTCATTTTTTTTAGTGCCATAATGAGTGCCTGTCATTGCCATTATTTCAATTAATCCTCACGATAACCTAATGAGTTGTACACTGTTATTAATATTATCCTATTTTACAGATTAGAAAACTGAGTTGGAGAGATTGGGTAATGTTCCCAAAATCACACACTTTTAAATAGCTCAAAATGTTTCAAGTTGCCTCAGTCCACCATATTTAAAATGAAAGTCAACATCCCTGTCTCCAGGTCTCTCTTTCTATTTCTGTGAGTGATGCCATGATTTTCTCAGTTTCATTATTACAGTCATTGATTTTTGCTTTTCCGTCTTTGCTCTCAATCCATTCAATTACCAAGTCCCTTTATTGGTTGGTGTCTTCCTGCTGTCACCCCTCTTCCCATCACCTTAGTCTAGGTGCCCAGGCTAAAGGCCAAACTCCTTAACTCAGCCTTCAAGGCTGGCTCCCCTCTGGCCCCTCCTCTCTTAGGTTCTTTTTCATGTGACATCTCTCCAGATGAAATAGTTACCTACATGCATAGTGCTTACTTTCCATGTGGCACCTTTGCACATGGTAACTTTGCACTTTTGAGACATCCTCTCCCCTGTTCCCTGCTCTGTGACCCCTGCCCCTTCCTTAGCATGAGATTGGGTCCTCTGTTCAATGATGCGTTTCATTCCTCAATGAGTATCCCCTCTTCTCAACACTTATGACAGTAGTTTCTGTACCTGTCATTTTGCACTAAACACATGTCACCCTGCCTAGTATTGCTGTAGAACTCTTCATGTATGTGACTTATCTTTCTCTTAGTGGTGGTTGGGGCTGGGTCTAGATCCCTCCTTAACATTTGGAACATTGCTCTGCACCTAGAAAGGTACAAGTCTCCATGCCCCCATGTGCCTTTGTAAGGAGAGGAATTTTTATGGTAACTATAGTAAATCTCTAAATATTGAGCACATTGAGTTAATAGATCTCCTGTTAATCCTTCAAACCTTGTCACTAGAAAAGGACCACATCTATTCACAGATTACGGTAGTAGCTTGTTTGCAAAGATGGCCACAACACTTCTCTCATCCCTGTGTGTATGCCCCTTTGCAAAGTAACTTGGTTTTCCTCCCATCAAGAGGTAGAGTTTATTTCTCCACTCCCTCAATCTGAGCTGACCTTTTGGCTTACTTTGACCAAAGAACATAGCAAAAAGTAACAAATCACAAAACCTGAGGGTGGTCTTGGGAAGCCCCGCCCCCCACAACAAAGGATCCCATCTGAAGCCATGCCTTTTACTCATTAGCCCTTGAGTTTGTTTGTTTGTTTGTTTGATACAAGGTCTCGCTCTGCTGCCCAGGCTGGAGTGCAGTGGCCTTATAGTAGCTCACTGCAGTCTGAAACTCCTGGGCTCAAATGATTCTCTTGCCTTGGCCTCCCAAAATGCTGGGATTACAGACAGGCATGAGCTACTGTGCCCAGCCAGCCCTTAAGTTGTTATGCACTGTGTGCATATAGTATAATAGATGTGGTCTGAGATGTTTCTTTAACCAAAGTTTTTAAACATTTTAAAGTTCTGCACTTCTATAGAAGTGGTCTTAAAAGTAGATAATAAATTGTGATTATTCATATACCCTAGTACCATAGTTTTGTTTTGTCTCGTATAGTTTCTTGAACATAATCCAAAACTAACATTGATTTAAAATGCTAATATGTTCACAAGTGTAAGTTTTTAAAACCTTGCATTCTTGTTGTCTTGGTTTGCTAACACCCAGAATTGCCCCTCCCTTCTCTCCTACCCGTTATGTGGAAACAAGCTCTGTATTTGCCAAATAGCAAAACAGCCTTTACTTGACAGTGTATATTTCACTTTTGTGCTAAAGCTATATCCCAGTAACATTTTCTTTCATGGAAAATGACCATTTCTTCCAGGAATATGTAATTTTTTTTTCAAATGCATGAAGTTTGAAAAATGAAACCATATCAGACAGTATGATCTTTGGTTTTATAAAAGTGGAATATTTTTTATGATTCCATGGCTGTTCATTATTTTAAAACCTATTAGTTATAACAAGTAAGCTTGAAAAATGAGGAGGTTTAAATTTAACTGAGACAAAATATCTCACTGTAGTTAGATTCTGAGACTGTGCCAGTGAAATTGTGTTTGAATGTTTCTTGAGTTTGCTTTTTAAGGGATAGCTTTCTGCTTTAAATGTGTATTCAGTAAAACACAGTTATTCAAATTCTGGTAGACATGTATAAGAGCCAGATTCATGTGTAACGCAGACATGGCATTGTTCGCAGGGCTTTTTGCTACTAATAACTGACCTAATGTGTTGTGTCTCCTTTTTCTGGCGAGGAAAGGAATCACATTTTATAAGCATTTTATTCGGTAATATGTTCACATTGTGTTTCACCTCTTGCTATCTCTCATACTACAAGAATACCTGAGACATATTGAGATAGCTAATATCATTGCTAGAAAAGTACAAGGTAATTTGGATAGAAAATAATGTAATAGCTTTAGTAACGGAATATAATTAAATTAACGCCTAGAGTAAAAATAATGAAAGGATTTATTTTTAGTTTTTAATGGATCAGATCAGTATGATTAAAATTCTTAAATTAAATAACAGCATTTACTTCAGTGGCACTCTTAGTGGTATCAGCTCTCTCTAATTACCTAATCTGAAGCATTATTAATCTTATCCGATTATAAGTATTCCATTTTCCTCTCCCCTTTCCCATTTTTAAGTAAACTCAATATGAATTTGATGAAATGGGAAACACATTTGTTGCATTCTTGGAAGCCTTAAGATTAAGAAATTTTAAATTGGGCAGGCATATATTCATTAAGCTGTCAGGAAATGGTTATTGAATGCCTACCAGGTGCCTTTCTGGGTACTGAGGATAGAGCCATCAACAAAGCAGACAAGGTCTCTGCTCTCAAGGAGTTCAAGATTTCCTTGCGAGAAGACAGACAATAACTGAGTAAACAAAAAAGTTAAATTCAGATAGAGATCAAACAATGTAAGGAAAGTAAGAATAAATGATAGAGAATGATTAGGCAGAGATTGTTTTAGATTAGGAAGTCAGGGAAAGCATTTTTGAGGGGTGACATTTGAACTGAGACCTAAATGATAAACACCCATCCAGAAAGAGGAAAAATGGTTGAAAGGCTCTGAAGTGGGTGTATGCCTGGCAGGATTGAGAAACTGAAAGAAAAACAGAGTGGCTGGATTGCAGAGAGCAAGAGGCAGCAAGGTCTGAGTGAGATCTGAAAGGTAGACAGGGGCAAGATGATGCATTATTTATGGGTGCTACCCTGTTCATTTTATTTTATATTACAGCTTGAGTATCTCTTATCTGAAATGCTTAGCAACAGAAGTGCTTTGGATTTCAGATTTTTTTCAGATTTTGGAATATTTGCATTACACTTACCAGTTGAATATCCCTAATCCAAAAATCCAAAATCTGAAATGTTCCATGACATTGTCTTTGAGGGTCATGTTGGTGTTCAAAAAGTTTAGATTTTGGAGTATTTCAGATTTCAGATTTTTGGATTAGGGACATTCATCCTATATTATATTACACTATATGCTGTATTGTATTACCTTACATTATGTCAGATCTTATCTCACATAATGCTGGGCACTAGAAACTGAAGAGTTACAGATGAATGCAAAAGAAATTATGATAGGTTTTCATTGTAAAGCAGCTTTCCTATATTATATTTATTATTTCAATTAGTGAGCATCTACCTTTTCTGCCATCTTACTTATCCTTAGGTTACAAGTAGTAAAGTGATATTAAGAGCCCAATATCTAATATAAATGTCAGTGATTTGTAATGTTAACTAACATAGTCTTCATTTGTTCCTCTGCATTAAAGAAACAAGACATGAAAAAATGATTTTGAGGCCTGCTTATGCCTCAGACCAAAAGCATTTATCATTTGAATACCTTATTCTGGGAGGAATAAAGGAAGTTTAAAAAAATTAACAGTTTGACAAAATATAGAAGAGTTAAAAATATATATCCCCTTAAATGAAGCAACACAGATTTGTATACTCTGTTCTGTTATGATGGTTATGATTCAAGGTGTCTGATTTATATTAAGGGATCAGGAAATAATATAGACTATTTCCTTTCTCTGTGTCTTCAGACCATATGTAGTCATAATATACTGACTTAAAATTTCCACTGAATTAAACTTTCTAGTGATTTATAAGATGTTGAAATGCATTACCAAGAGCAGTTATTGAATCCTCCTTCAGAGATAATTAATAAAAAGACTTTGTTATTAAAAAAGAAAAAAAAGCAATAGTTTAGGTTTCATTATGGCAAAAGTGAGCTCTAGGAGTCTTGCCATGATTTGCTGATAGTAATTCTACTTCTTGGATGTTTGTTTTGCTTTATTCTTTCTAACTCTCCCTGATTCTGTGGTTTAATAGATTTTCCTCCTGTTTAGAATAAAACTGTAGAAGCCAGTACCACATTTAGTATCTATCTTCAGGCCAATCTCTCTTCCCACTGGCTGTGTTCCAGAGGGTTCTGGAAAAAAGCTGACAAAGCCTGGATGTGACCGGACAGGACATTTTAGGCAGCTCTCATTGCTTTTTCAGCTTTGCTTCTTATTTTCTTATAGATGTATGTGTGGTATGTAAGTGTGTATGTATGTATACATGAAGTATATACATAACTTCCCTGGTTAGGAAACAAAACATGCCATTCTAACCATGGTTGAATCCCCCTACGGCCCTGCCCTATTGCATTTGCCTTCCTCTGTCCCAGAGATAATCATTGTTGTGAATTTTTTAAATCATTCATTTGTGTCTTTATATTTTGTGACAGAAATTTATATATTTTAACTAATACATAGCATCATTTTGCTTATTTTTAAATCTTACAGAAATGCAAATGCTTTTTTTCTTATCATTATATTTTTAGGACTTTTCCACATTGATGTATGTACCTTTCATTTATTCTCCCTGATGTATAGTATTCTGTTGGGGCTTGAGGGGGCACAATAGCTAGCACACTCTTTTGCCACCTAGAATCAGTTGAGAAGTAGATTCTAAGTATAAGAAAGTAGTAGATAGAAGAAATTTCAGCTTTATTAGTGGCATAGCTCTATCAGAGGTATGAGTTTACTAAAATATAGCCCAAATGAAGCAGGTTGACCCCTCCAATCACAGGTTGTAGTTTACCCAGGACTCCCTGCAGGAGGGCCTGCCCCTGTGGCGTTGGGGAGCACAGCAGTGTGTGTGCCCCACCCTCTGTCAGATGGCTCTCATAGAGAAAAGGAGGGGGCACCAATGAGATAGGTCACTTCTCTAGGAGGAGAGAGTGAGGAGGTGGAGAGGTGCTGGAATGTTACTCCAAGAGAGGTCCCCCTGCATGGAAATTTTTTAAAAGACAGGGCAAAGGAAGTTTTCCCCAGAACACTTTTTTTCCATTATGTAAGTGTGCCATAATTTTCATATCAATTCTCCTATTGATGGACTCATTTGTTACAAATGATGCTGTAGTGCATATTCTTGTGTCTCCTTGTCATTGTGTAGCAGAGGGTCCATAAAGCACATATACATACTTCAGAGTGGAACGGCAAGGTCATAGCACATTCATGTCAGCAACTCAATTTGCTTCCCAAGGGGTTGTGCCAGTTCACATTCTCACCATCTGTGAGTACGTCAGAATTCCTTCCTGTCCATGTCTTCACCAACACTTGTTATCAGACTCTTCGGTTTTTCCAATTTGATGGGTGTGAAAGGGCATCTTTCTGTAATTTATATTTTTCTAATTACCAGTAAAATTCAGCACTGTGTCTCCTAGCCATTTGAGTTTCCTAATATGTCAATTTCCTATTCATATTATTGGCCCACATAAAAAATATTGGGTTGTCTATTTTAAATTGATTTATAGGGATTCTTTATGTATTCTGGGTACTAATTCTTTCTCATTTATGAGGCAGAGAAATCTTCACTCATGGCTTATCTTTTTGCTTTTTTGGGGGGAAGGAGTATCTTTTGATTTATATCTGGGATATATATTTTCCCAGAGCTTTTTAGAGAGAACTTGAAAAAAACAGAAAGTGTAGGACTCTTTGACATATCCAAAGTCTAGAATTATGTAGAGAATGTGTGTAGTATCACTTGAGCATACTAATAGTCATACCATGTGATTTTCTGCCTGTTGGAGTACTCACATTATCTTTGAACAAATGCTCATCTTTCTTTCTATATTAGCCAGTTTGAACAATGTTTCTGCAAGATTTACATTGCTTTTCAAATTCTTTTACACTATAGAATTTAATGCTTAGTGCTTAAATTATGATTTTTTTGTTTCAATATAATTGCAAGAAAAGGCTATACCATAAAACACCTCTGACCTACCAAAAAACAAATGTGTCTTCCCCTTGGCAACTCTCTGTGAGTAACACAACTTTTCCATTTTAACTAATCCCATGGTAATACCATATTAATGTTTCATTCTCTCCTCAGAGCTTGTGGACATTGTCGTCACCCAAAGGTATTTGAGTATTAAATTGCATATACTATTTATATTAAAAAAAATGCTTCATGATTTTTCTAATGCTTCATAAAAATAGTGTCTGATAGGGTCATAGACTTTCACCAATAAAAAAAAGCCTTAAAGAACATATGGAAAAATCTCTTATTTCACTTATGTGTGGTTAAATGACCCACCTAAAGTCACATACCTTGGCAGACATAGAACGGCATCAGGACCCAGGATTAACATACTCTGCTTCTGGCATAGTGTGTCTTCTATTGCCGTGAATTATAAAATCATAGTGTTATTCTCTATTTTTATAAGGTTGGTATGTATTTCTACAGCTAGATTTTTTAAGGTTGCCCTGAAACATAGATTTCAGTGCATTTGGCTTTTTGTTGATGGCATCTTTTTAGTTTCTTAATACTGAAGGAACTGTTTATTATGCTTCCTTAAATTAGCTGTATGGAAATAACATATACTGTCTTCCTTCCTTATTTTCAACTCTATTTACATACTAGTCTTTCCAACAAGTTGTATAAATAAGTTAAATGTTATGTTAAATTATTCTAAAATGGTATATCAACAGTTTGCATAAATTAAAACAGTGGTGCAATACACTGAATCAGATTGTAACTAGATGTGAATTCATAAATGTGTGTAGTTAATTTTTTAAATATGATTTTTCCATGCATGACTGTCTTTTTTATTTATTTAAGTTGTGTCTTTAACAATACAATTAGTACGTTCAACCCAAGAACTAAAGTATTGCCATTAACTCACATATACCCACATACTCCTTCATCCTGTCTTCTTGCCTTGCTTCATAGGAAGAAGTATCCCGAATTAAGTATTTATTATTCCCCTGCTTTAAAAATATACACATGCATACATATATATATGTGTGTGTACATGTGTATATATGCACATACATATATACCAATGTATTTTCTCTAATGTTTAGTCTTCCTCATTTTTAAACTTAATAAAAAAGTGTCAAATGTATGTAGTCATTGTGACTTGCTTTTGTTTTTACTCAGCAATGTTTTAAATATTTATCCTTGTTTTATGTATAATTATAATTCACTCATTTAAAATGTGTAATCCATTGCATGGATTTATCACAATTTATCTGTTGTTTTGTTGATGGGCATTTAGTATTTTTCCCCCAATTTTGTTTGTTTGTGTTATTTCTAATAATACTGTAAGAACGCTCTTGTATCGTAACTTCTGGTGCCCACATGCAAGTGTTTCTCTTGGATATATGCTTGGGAGTAGATGCGAATGTTTACTTAGATAGTGACAAAATATTATAATGCCAAATGGTATTTCCAGTTATTTGTCTCAACTTACATTCCCATCAGCAGGTGTGTGAGAGGTTCCGTGGGTCTGCTGCCTCTCCAACCATTGGCATCGTCAGGCTTCTTCATCTTCCCCAGTCAAGTGGGTATGATATCTCACTGTGGGCTCGATTTGCGTTTCCCTGATTAATAATGACTTGTCTGTCATATCTCTTCATATTTACTGGTCTCTTCTGTGACATATCTATTCATGGTTTTTACCTGTTTTGCTATTGATCTGAATGTGTTCTTTATGTTTTAGGTACACATATTTTGTCAGTTAACAAATATCTTTTCCCAGTTTGTGACTTGTCTTTTCACTTTCTTCAGGCATCTTTTGAGACATAAGTAAAGTTTAGTTTGGATGAATTAATGAATCTTTTTTGTAGTTAAAGTGATTATGTCATATTTTAAGAAGCCCTTCATTACCCCAGGATCACAGAGATATTATCTATATTTTCTTCATAAAATTTTTTGCTCTTGACAATTAAGTCCTTAATTTCTTCTAGAACTGATTTTTTAGTATGGCGTGGTGTGTGGGAACCCAATTGCACTTTTTTCCCTACAGATAACCGATATTTTCAGCTCTGTTTGTTGAACGTGCCCTGTTTTCTCTACTGTTCTACCATGCTGCCTGTTCCTATTCTGTTTCTATTCTGTTCCACTGGTCACTTAATCTGTCCCTACACAAATACTTCATTGTCCTTGTAAAATCTTAATATCGGTAGGGCAAATCTCCCTCCTTACTTTTCTTCTAAAGCAGTATATTGATTATTTCCAGCTTGCTTCTCCATATTAATTCTATTATAGAACCAGCTTGTTAAAAACCAAAAATTCTGTTCACATTTCAATTAACATTGAATTTACAGATCACTTTCCAGAGAATTGACATCTTAATAATATTGCCCTCCTATCCATAAATGTGATATATTTTTCATTTAATTAGGTATTCTTTACAGCCTTTCAGAAAATTTTTATAATTTTCTGTACCCTCAAACCACCATTACCATCATAATCATAATGGTTTTTACTTATACAATGTTTCCTGTGTGCCAGCCCCTGTTCTGTAACTTTATATTCAGGCTTTACAGCAACCTTGAGGAGGATCATGTTATTACACGATATTACATGTAGGAAACTGAGGCACAGAGAGTTTAATTGACTCACTTGAAATTACACAGCTAGTAAATGTCTGAGGGAAGACTCAAACCCAAGGTACCTGGATATAAAGTTCATGCTTTTAATCACTACTCTATGTTGCAGACAAATTTTTTTTCTTCTTTTGTTGGATTTATTCCTATATATTTTATAGTTTTTGTTGCTATTATAAATGAAAGCTTTTGAAAATTATGTTTTTAAAATTACTTGTAGAAACAAATAGAAATGAAACTCCCTTTTGTGTATATATATATATTTATTTCAGTATATTACAGGGGTACAAATGTTTTTGTTACATGGATTGCTTTTGTACTGCTTGAGTCAAAGTTGTAAGTGTGGGGAGGGGGAGGGGGAGGAGGGGACGGGTATATGCATACACAAAGAGTGCAATGCGCACCATCCGAGGGATGATGGACACGCTTGAAACTCAGACTTTGGGGGGTGGACAAGGGCAACATACGTAACCTAAACATCTTTACCCCCATGATATGCTGAAATTAAAAAAAAAAGTTGTAAGTGTGCCCATCACCCAGATAGTATACATTGTACCTGTTAGGTATGATTTCACTCATCCCCTCCACCACACTCCCACCTGCAGCATTTCGTATATTGGTCTTATATCTAACAACCTTGCTGAATTCGTAGGTTTTTAAGAATATTCCTACATGGATAATGGTATCAGTGGAAAATAGTAATCATTTTCTTTCTTCCTTCCCAGTCCTTATGTCTTTAATTTCTATTTTCTGACTTACTGCACTGGCTAGGACTTACAGTGGTGATAGTATCTTGTTCTGAAACTCAGGGGGAAAGATTTCAACATTTAATCACTTAATTTAATCATAGCTGTATTTCTATTTGTTTCTACAAATAGCTATAGGTGTTTTATAGCTAGAATCCTTTATCATATTAAAGAAGTTCCCATCTAGTCTAGTTGTCAGGAGCTTTTTCTTTAAAATCAAGAATGGACATTAAGGCAAGGTGCAGTGGCTCATGCCTGTAATCCTAGCACTCTGGGAGGCCAAGGCAGGAGCATTGCTTGGGCTCCAGGGTTTGAGACCAGCCTGAGCAAAAGCGAGACCCTATCTCTACCAAAAATAGAAAAAATTAGTGGGGTGTGGTGGCGCACGCCTGTAGTCCCAGCTACTCAGGAGGCTGAGGCAGGAGGATCTGCCCAGGAGTTTGAGGTTGCTGTGAGCCACGATGACACCACTGCACTCTACCTAGGGCAGCAGAGCGAGACTCTGTATTAAAAAAAAAAGAAGAAGAAGAATGGACATGAAATTTTATTATATGCTTTTTCCTTATCTATTGATATATTTTTTTGGATCTGTTAATGGGGTAATTGACATGTATGTGTGTTTAGTGTTAATATCAATTCATCTTTTATATTTTAGGTATAAACACAGTTGGGTCTTGCTATTATCTTTTTCATGCACAGTTGGATTCAGTTTGCTAATATTTTCCTTAGGATAGTGTCTATGTACGTATGAATTAAATGAAACTGTAATTTTCCTTTTTTGATTTGTTTGGTATCAAGGTTATAATGGCCTTATACAGTGAAGGGAAAACTTCCCCTTTTTATATTTGGTAAAACATTTTACTATTTTAATATAAAATATTACCTTGAAAAGTTTATAACTTTGAAATTATAAACATATATAATCAGAAACCTCTTGCTTTTGAAAATACATTGTTTTCTATTGCTTTAAAAACTCTAATTTATACCATGGTATCTCAAACTCTTAATTATTTTAAATGAATTAAATGTACAAAGATTTAAAACGTTATAACCAAATATTTATCAAAATCCTCTATATCACATTTTATAGTTTCCTATTCCTTGAAGATGTTTCAAGCTATTTGTTTATTTTTAAACATAGAAACTATAGTTGAAGTCTACTTAGATCTGTTTTTGCTGGTTCTTGTTCATAGTGATTTGTTTCCTTGTAAACTTATTTGTATTTGACTTTTGGAGCTCATTGATTTTGAAAAATAATTTGTAGGGGTTTCCATGGGCCAGGATGAAAGAATCCTCCTTAGAATGGCTTCTTTGTTTCTTCCATACTCCTTGAAGCACAATCAGTACAGGATCACAGTAAAACAAATGTATAGCTGGAAGTTTCTGTACTCACTCAAGATGTGATTAGATCCAGGATACCAGTCTACATGAGGGTCAGTCAGCAGTCATAACTTCTCAAAGGGATGGGTTATTGCTTTTTCTTTCATTTTTCTTTTACTTCTTTGCTTAACAAGAGGGAAACTTTCATGTAGCCCTTTGGTTTTAGCTTAATGTGGGGAAGTTACACTGCGAGATGATTCATATTGGGCAAGCCCTGGACCTTGCTTGACTTCTGGCCTCTTCCTCCCCTGAAGCTATCAAACCAAAACTCAAGAGCATGCTACAAGCCAGTGCCTTCAGGGCAAAAGTGACTTTGGGATGCCAACTTTCTGCTAACCTCTTTGGGTTCAAGCCTGGAAGTTCCCTGGTATCTTTTTAACTTGCAGTACTTTCTTAAGGGGGTTTTGTTTTAGTGTCTTATCCAGCATTTTTAGTTTTTTCAGTGGTGGAATTGATCTGAATATCCAAAAACAGAAACACATATCAATTATTAAATACTTTTTCTCCCAAAGTTTTCATTCTGTGTCCTGTTTTCCAAATATTGATTTGTTGCATAGACCATAAGATTTATGAAGTGTTGGAAAACACTAACCATTTATTTGTAAGGGATGTAGAAAATGTATAAAATTAGTGGTGCATTTCTAAAGTTTAGTAATTTTGACATTTTAGTTGTGCATCATCTTCTATTGCTATTTGAATGATATGACCAAATATTTATGACCATTTATTGCTCTTATATTGAATATCATTTAGAAGATATAAGCTAAATATTTATTTTCATGTAACATAAAAGCATAGTATTAGGAAATAGTGATATAATTTAATGACTATGTCATTGAAGCTCAACATTTTTATGATATCCATTATTTATGTGAAAAAACCATACAGTGTTTTCTGTTTTCATCAAAGCATTATATCTAAAAATCACTTTTCTTGAACTTCAAGATTTATTAAAATGTATTTTTACTATACTATGTCTAGTATAAAATAATTGATTAACTATGTTCTAGTGTGTTGATAGGTCCCCAAGACCAGCAATAGGTTTGATGATTTACTAGGATTCCCAGTACTCAAATATGGTCATGCTCATGGCTGATTTATTACCGTGAAAGGATACCAAGCAAAATCAGCAAAGGGAAAGGCACATAGGATGAAGTCCAGGGGAAACCAGGTGCAAGCTTCTAAGAGTCCAGTGGAGTCACACAGAACCCACTTAATTCCCCCGGCAACAAGTTGTGACCACACATGTGAAATGTTGCCAACCAAGGAAGTCCAGTAGAGACTCAGTGCCCAGGGTTTTTATTGTGGGTAGAATACAGAGGGATTCTCTGCCTGGCGTGTACCAAAATTCTAGACACCCCTCCCCAGAAGGAAAGCAGACTTTCAACATAAACCATACTGTTTGTACAAACAGTTTTAAGCACAGTGATCAGCTCTTATCAATTCATGGTGGTTGGACTGTTCCTGAAATCCAAGTTCCCAGATGCCAGTCAAGGGCCAACCTTGTAAGCAGGATAGCAGTCAGGCCTGTTGTGTTTAACTCTTCTCTACACAGGGAGCTATGGCTGAAGATTTTAAAGCATTTACTATGTGACAAGCACGGTTCTAAGTCCTTTACTTATTTTATCCTCACAGAAACCATTTCATAGATGGGGAACTAAGGCACAGAGAGGTTAAGAAACTTCTCCAAGGTTGCATGGCTAATGAGTAGTAAAAGCAGGATTCCAAGTCAGGCTTCAGAATCCTTGATTTTATCAAATGCCTTATTGTTTTTTGTGGTATTTTTTTTGAGAATTATTTTCATTTTGTCTCACCTCATGGATAAGATGTTCCACACATTACCATAAAACTGTGATTAAATGAAATTGTCTTCATATAGCTCCTTTTAATCTTCAGTGTTGTTTCATGGCTCTTAATTTTCGTATTTGGAAAATTGTTCTAATTATCATATGCAAACACTTCCTGATCTCATAGGCATTTCTCAGCTTCTGTGTTTCTGGATTGGAGAATCTGAATTGTTTTATTTCCATATTCCTAAAGCATATTTGTCTAGTCCTTGACCACTAATTTAATTCCACTGTTCTTTATTTTCTTTTCATATTTTCTAAGATGTAGCAATTAGAACTGGCACCATGGTTTATAAACAAAGACAGTGCAGCTATCTTAGTCTATTTGGGCTGCTGTAACAAAAACCGTAAACTAGGTAGTTTATAAATAATAGAAATTTATTTCTCACACTTCTGGAGACTGGGAAGTCCAAAAGCAAGGAGCCAGCAGGTCTGGAATCTGGTGAGGACCTGCTTTCTGGTTCATAGATGGTGCCTTCCAGCTGTGTCCGCACAGGGTGGAAGGGAAGAACTCTTCAGCCCCTTTTAAGGGCACTAATCCCATTCATGAGGGCTCAGCCCTCATGACCTAATCACCCCACAAAGGCCCCACCACTAATATCATCACATTGGTGAATAGGTTTTAACATAGGAATTTGGGGAGGGGGGGACACAAACATTCAGACCGTAGCAACAGCATTTTCTGTTTATTTTCTTTCTTGTAATTCTCGTAATTGTATTGGCCATTTTGTCTACCTCCGTATATTGGACAATGACTTCAGGGAGTGGTCTTCAAATGTTCCTAGGTGGCCATCTGGGATAGAGGTATAATAATAACTAAAAGCTTGCCTCTCTACAAGTAAACTTTAGATTATTTTTTTATGATTGAAATGGAAAGATCCACTATTTACTGTATCCATTCCCAAGAAAATACATTATAGCTTCAAGAAAAATTTGGCTGTAAACACATGTGCTGAAATATGATACAGATGTTTAATGTCTTACTGTAATATTATTTTACCATTCATAGTCACCTGCTTTTTTGATCTCTGCCTAAGTTTGCTTTCTTTATTCCATAACACCTGTTCCTAAGAATGTATTTACAATCTGCTATCTTTTCTAAATGGTTGGTACATATGTTAGGGAAAGGTTGATTTTTACTGGTATCTTTCAGTAAATACCTTAAGGATTCTTGTTATTTTATTTTCACTGTTATTTTATTTCAGTATAGTACCTTAATACTGTTTTTACTTAAATACCACACAAAAAGCCATGCTGTATGACTGAGATGTGACGCTTATTTCAATGTTCATGGATAAGAAAAAGATTATTTCTAGTTTTAACTTTTTAAAAAGAATTCCAAAACTTCAAACTACTTCATGATGATAAATGCCCTTGTAGTTCTTACAGGCTTATAAAGCTTATGTCTAATTCATTATGCTCATGTGATCATGTGCATCTAGTCGTTCAAGACATTTGCTACCTTCTATTTCAGGTCTTTGCGTTTGTAGTTCCGTTTAAACATTACATCATCAGAGAGGCCTTCCCTATCCAAAGTGACTTCACCCCATCCCCAGTAAATCTCTGCTGCCTCGTTTTATATCATTGACAGAACTTAAAAATCTCAGAAGGGATCTTTTGTCTTTGTTTGCTTATTGTCTATTCATCATACTTGACTGTAAAGCTTCCTGAGAGCAGAGATATTATCTGTTCTGTCTTGAATACTTCTGGATGTTCAGGTTAGCACAAAGCACATGGTCAGTTAGTCCTTGTTGAATAAATCAATGAATTAATTTATTAAAGACTGCAAAAAAAACCATGCATTTATATTAGATATGATATTTGATCTTAATTCAAACCTATGAGATTTTCTTTGGATTACTTAGAACTCGAAGAGGGTATCCAGACTGACTTTAGGTTTATGTTCCAATAATTAGCTAACTAAAAAGTTAACAATGGATCCATTTAGTCTCTAGAATTGGTTAAGTTTTCTGATCCTTTGGCCTCTGAGGATTGTATCGCTCCCATAAATCATCAAGACTGCAATAAACCATGTCTCTTGCCAAATTTCAAGATACTAAATACATACCTTGATCTTTTTGTGTCCACTGGAAATATTTTAAACACAGAAAAATATAGAGAATAATAAAATGTAACACTTGGATTTTGGCCACATGACTTTATCCAGTCTTAACATTTGTCATGTTTGTTTCAGGTTTTTAAAGAAATAAATTATTACACACGGAGTTGAAAACCCTTATGGGTCCTTCCCTGATTCCGTTCCTTCTTTCTCTAAGTAGAACCACAATCTATATTTTGGTATTTATCAGTCTTGTGCATGTTGTAGTACAACTGCATAGATATTTATTCATAAATATTAATATGTTATCTTGTTTTGCATATTTTCAAATGTTATACACATGGTGTTGTATATAATCAGCACCTTGATTTTTTTCACTCAACATTAAATTTTTGAGATTCATCTATAGTGATATGGTGTAGCTCTCATACTTCCTTCATTTTCATTGCTATGTAAAATTTCATTGAAAGGTAATTCTACATTTTATTTATCTAGTCTCCTGTGGAAGGACACTTAGTTGTTTTCAGTCATTCACTATTTTAATTAATGCTGCAGTAAGCTTTCTTGAACCTTTCCATTTGCGTGCATGTGCGAGAATATTTTTAGGGCAGTGCTTCACAATCTATTTCACCTTATGGCTCTCATAGACAATGAGAGTATTTGTAAAGCACATTTAAGTAAACAGACAAGTTGCTTTTGGCTGAAAGCAAATTGCTGGCCTGCCCAAGACTCTTTGGGGCTCTATATATTGCCACACTGTGGCACCTCTGGCAGGGTTTTGGGAGGCTGTACTCTAGATCAGTGGCCTTAGTAGTCCCCTGGAAAGATTCTTAAAAACTATGTACTGCCACGTGCATTTTTAGATTGATAGTTAAAACTTTTCAAAGTAAGTTTAAATGATGTCAAGTTATATCATTTCCAGTATATTGTAAATATTGACTTTAAAAATGAAATATCACTCTTTTTAAATGTATCTAGTGGAATCTAAATACCATAGTGATTTGATACTCATTTTTCTTTAAAAATGTGTAAGCAAGCATTTAAAATTATGTGAACAAGTTTTTTAACAATTTGGAATTTTAAACCCATATTTCTATTATTCTTCCCTCTCTAAATTTTGTCCTAATGTAAATTTTTTCATCTTTTTGACTTGCACTGCCAGTATTTTTGAATTGGGTTTATTGAGGTATAATTTACATATTATAGAATTCTCCATTATGGGTGTACAGTTATATGAGTTTTGACAAATGTATACAGTTGAGTAATCAGCATCACAGTTGACACATAGAATAATATTTCTAACGTTTTCAATGCCCTTCTTCTACTCCCAGCCTTGGGAGTAGACCTGATTTTTGTCCCTATGTTACTACTCTTTCTAGAATGTCATGTAAGTGGAATCATACTGTGTGCAATCTTTTGTACTGGACTTCTTTCACTTATCATAACACATTTTAGATTCATCCGTGTTGTTGCATTGGTGGTTAGTTCCTGTTAATTACTGAGTAGCATTCTGTTGTATGAATGTAGCATAATTTCTTTATCCACTCACTAATTGATAGACATTTGAGTTATTTCTAGTTTGGGTCAATTATGAATAATGCTGCTGTAAACTTTTGTGTTCAGTTCTTTGTATGAATATGTGTTTTCATTTCTTTTGGGTTAATGAGTGGTATTTGTGGGTCACATGGTAGATGTATATTTTAAATTTATAAGAAATGGGCAAACTTTTTATTAATTATATTCATTTATTTTATTGTTTTTATTATTTCTATTTGTTAATTTGACAAAAATTGTGTATGTTTACTGTGTACAACTATAAGGCTTTGAAATATGTATACATTGTGGAATGGCTAAACTGAGCTGATTATCATATGCATTGCCTCCCGTACTTGTCATTTTGTGCGTGTGTGTGGTAAGAACACTTAAAATCTACTCTCTTGGCAAACTGCTTTCTGAAGTGGCTGTATCATTTTGCATTATCACTAGCAAAATATGAGCTACTGCGTATTGTTGCTAGTGCTCGGTATTGTTAATTTTTTGTTTTTGTTTTTAGCTATAATAGGTATGTAGTGGCATCTCATTGTGTTTTTAACTTACACTTCTCTGGTGATTAATGACTTAAACAATTGTTTCTTGCCCTTATTCGCCATCTATATCTTTTAAATGAAGTATGTGTGCAGATCTTTTGCCCATCTTTTTATTGGTTTTTTTTAAAAGCCCTGGGTCGTAAGAGATTTTTATATATTCTGAATACAAGGTCCAGTCTGTGACATTTATTTTCATTTTCTTAACACTGCATTTTAAAGACAGAAGTTTTTTTATTTTAATAAAATCCAATTTATCTATTTTTTAAATGATCAGCAATTTTTTATCTTCTCTTAGATATCTTTTTTTAACCTAAGTGTGATGGTTAATTTTATGTGTTAACTTGGCTAGGACATGGTGCCCAGTTTTGAGTCAAAAACCAGACTAGATATTTTTAAGATGTGATTAATATTTTAATCAGTAGACTTTGAATAAAGCAGATTACCCTCCATAATGTGAATGGGCCTCATCTAATCAGTCAAATGCCTTAAGAGAAAAGACTTAGGTCCCCTGAGGAAGAAGGAATTCTGCCTATAGACTGTCTTCAGATTTGAGACTTCATTATTAACTCTTCCATGGACTCTTTTCTGTCATGTTGCATTGGTCTATCTAGCCTTGTGCCAATTTCACACTCTTTTAATTATACGGCTTTACAATAAATCTTGATGTCTGGTATTGTAAATGCTAGAGCTTTGTGTTTTCTTCAGAATTATCTTGGCTATTTTTAGCCTATTGCATTTCCCTATAAATTTTAGAATTTAGAGTAAATTTTCAATTTCTACCCAAAAATAAAAAAAAAACCACCTGCAAACCAAAACTTTCTGGGTTTTTTTATTGAATTTATATTGACTCTTTAGTCTAGATCAATTTGGGGAGAATTGACAATATCAAAATTTGTGAGTCTTCCAGTACATCAATAAGGTATATCATTTCATTTTTTAAGGTCTTCTTTAATTTTTCTTTCTGTTTTGTAATTTTAGTATAAAAGTTCTACACATATTTTATCAGATAATTCCTAGATATTTGATTTTTATATCATATGATATAGATTTTTAAATTTCATTTTCTATTTATTTAGATATACTTTAAATATATTTGATTTTTATATGCTTGTCTCATATAAGCAGCATTGCTAAATGTTAGTCCACTCTGGCTTTTGTAACAAAATACCATAGACTGGGTGGCTTAAACAACAAGAAGTTAATTTTCTCACAGTTCTTGAGGCTGGAAAGTCTATGATCAGGTGGCAGTGTGGTCTGGTTCTGGTAAAAGCTTTCTTCCTGGCTTTCAGGTGGCTGCCTTCTTGCCATGTGCTTACCTGTATTTTCCTGGGTGTGAGCTTGTGGGGAGAGAGTGAGGGGAGATTTCTTCCTCTTATAAGGCCACTAATCCCTTATGAGGTTCCCACCCTCATAACCAAATTACCCAAAGGCACCACCTCCAAACACTATCACTTTGGGGGTTAGGGATTCAACACAGAATTTGCGGGGGACGTGAACATAAACATTCAGTAAGTAATAGTAAATTAACTTATTAATTCTAACAGTTTTTCTTAGTGATTTTAATAGTTTATGTTCCTTTATATTTTCTAGGCATGTAATCATGTCATCTCCAAATAATAGTAGTTTTATTTCTTCTTTTCCAATTTTTATGTCATTGATTTCTTCTTATTATGGCATTGGCTAGGGCCTCCTATACAGTGATGAGTAAAAGTTAATGCTAGCAGGTATCCTGTTTCTTTCCTATCTTGGTGGGATGGGGGAAGATTGTACTATTTCACATTAATTATGGTGTTTGCAGACGTTTTTGTTTAATTTTTGGGGGGTAGATAGCCTTTGTAAGATTAAGAGAGCCCCTACTTTTATAAGAAATTTTATCAGGAATAGATATCGACTTTTATCCAATGCTTTTTCTGCTTATATTGACAAAATCATATGATTTTTCTCTTTTACCTTATTAATGTGATGAGATGCAGTAGACATTAATTGAAGCTCCGGTAATTGATTCTAGTAATACTACCATGCCTGTGTAGCCCTAGGCACACATGTACCTTAGTTTAATACTGATCTAGCTTATAGGCCTAAGTTTGAAATTACTGTGTTCAAATGTATGCGTATCTTCAGCTTCATACCTTGACTCTTTGATAAAGGTAAAGTTCAGACAAGTAAAACTTAGAAGAGATTTGGTATAGTTGGTGGTAGAATTCCAAAATACGTTAGTTCCAAGATACAAAGTAGACTAAAATATAAATAGCACTAAAAATAGTTTAGTTAAAACTTTTTATTGATAGATGTATGGTGGATTTTGGAGACTAAGATTTTTGTATATCACTAAATACTGAGGTTGATAAAAAGCACAATTATTCATCCTTTCACTTACTCTTTTTACAAGTATTTATTGAGGTACCTATTCTTATGCTGAGCTAGGCATGGGGATGTGGTGTGAACTAGACAGTTTTGCTCTATAACATTAAATGGCAAAACAAACAGTAAACAAGTAAACTAAACTAGTAATAACATATAATCACCAATTATTCTAAGTGCTAAGAAATAAATAAGTAGAGTGATAATTGGGGTACTCACTTTAGATGGAGTGCTTCTGGAGACCACAGGAGCAGGTGGCCTGCATGTTTGTAATTTCTGTGGTGACACTCAGCAGTAGACCTGATGGACCAGGGGTCTGGCCCAGGAGTGGATGCTAAAGAGTTATGCTCTCAGAAGAGGGTCAAGGGGAAAGAGAGGTTCTGGAATTGTTCCTCCTATTACCTATGGGTAATTTCTATTCTTGCCACATTTTATAGATGGGGAAAAGGAGGTGCAGAAGTCCAGTAACTTTCCAAACACATTTAGGTAGCTATGTAAGTGGTTGAGTGAGAATTCAAACCCAGATGGTCTGACTCCAGAGCTTGCATTCTTAACCACTGTGCTCTACTGCCCCATTTGCTTTTAAGAAGAGGAAGAAATATTAGTTTTTATTTTAATGAAACAACCAAGATAAGAACCAAGCAGACTAACCCCAAAGCCTATACTCTTAACAACTGCGCTAACTACCTCGCAGTAAGCCGTAGAGCTTATAGATAGATACAGCTGGCATGTTGTTATCATTTGTTTTCTATTAAGCAATTAATATTTTTTCCATTTTATTACTTAGCTTTCATCATTATTTTTCAACTAATTATAAACCACCTTTAAAAGAAAATAAAAATGGAAGCAAATTCTCAATTTAGGGTCAATTTGAGGTATGGTAAGAATCTTTGAATCTGATGTCAATTAATTTGAGCCATTTCAGTCCTTTAATATCTGTGTATGCAGGCCAGTATTCAAGAGAAAGGAATCTGTCTTAGTCCATTCAGGCTGCTATGACAAAATGCCATAGACTAGGTAGCTTATAAACAACAGAAATTTATTTCTCACACTTCTGGAGACTGGGAATTCCAAGATCAAGGCACCGGCATATTCAGTGTCTGGTGAGGGCCTGTTCCCTGGTTCATAAATGGCAGCTTCTTGTTGCATCTTCCATGGTATAAAAGGGCAAGGAAACTCTTTCGGGCCTCTTTTTATAAGGGCACTAATCTCATTCATGAGGGCTCTGCTCTGTGACCTAATCTTCTGAAGGTCCCACCTCCTAATACCATTACATTGATGATTAACTTTCAACATATGAATTTTGGGGAAACATCCAGAACATACCAGGGTCATACAATAAATACTAAGAAAGGTATACTTGCAACATTTGGAATAAATGGAAATTGAAAAACTATTAATAGGCCCAATCTTAAAAAAGGATGTACTAATACTAACCTGTACATCCATACACACAGCTGACATTTCTGATACAGCAACTTTGTTCTGGGGAGTTTACACACAATGAATTTTGCTTGACGTTTTCTGTAACTCTGTAATATCCCTGTGCTGTAATAGGGGAAGAAGCATCACCTTTCTCTGTTTATAATTAGAATAAGCAGGACCTTAGGTTATACTCAGAGTGAGTCAAGCTAAATATCAGGTGATCTTCAATCAAAAACCCTTCCACACCCTTCTTAGAAATTACTGTCTACAAGTGCTTATGAGCCCAGCAGTGCAAGTTAGCCTACAAATTAATATGGTTTGGCAAAAGTAAAGTGTGTTCCTAGTGTTCTTCAAAAATATTTATTCAGACATATGTAAAAGAAAATTATGGTATATGTTTGTAAATGATTGAAGTGATTGAAGTGTTTTTTTTTGGCTTGTTGCTTGTTTTAGGGGGTAGCTCATCATAGCTAAATAAATTCATTGCAACTCATCAAAAAATAGAACAAACTTAAGTTGAGTAAGGAATTTGGTTTTATAGGATTATACCAAAGTTAATATTGTACTCACTAATGTAAAGAATAAATGTCAGGAAGAGAGCAATAACACATGCTATCGTACTGAAAGGAACCAAGATCTGGAATAGCAAAAGTGATAAAAGGAAAATAATAGCAAGTGACCTAAATTCTGTAAAAGAGGTGTCTTTCTAATGTCTTTAACTACAAAAGAAAGAAGTAAGACAAAGAGAGTAGAGTAAAAAGAAAAACAGTCATATGATATAAGACTCTGTCCGCCAGAGCTTAACAAAAATGGAGGAGAGCAGAAAAAAGTGGGGCTAAATATTGAATACAATAGCTATTGAGTAATGATCAAAGAACAGGAAGATGGGGGAACATGTTTTGGCAAAAAAAAAAAAAATATATCAAAAGAAGGTAGAAAATACAGTTTGGGTCAATTCAAGTAAGATAAAGTAATGGAAAATAATACCAAGTAGACAATGTTCAAAGATAATGAATGTATATCCTAATGTTATGCACATTGCTTAGCAACAAACAATTTAAAAGAAATGAAAAAGGAAGTACAAAACGCAATTAAAGGAAGAAAGAGACATATGCCTTATAAAGTAATCAGGTCCAAGGTGAAGATGAGAAAAGCCAAGATGGAAAGTGAATTCGGACCTCAAAGAAGTTTAAGATAAATAGATCCTATTTGTTATTGTATTTTAGGTCAGTTTTTTAAAAAGTTAGACACTGAATTGTAATAATCATTAAAATAGCTGCCGAAAGTAGAGATATCAATTGCTATGTAAAATGTATTGCATATTGTTTATATTAATGTAAAGCAGTAAAAATACATTTAGATATTTATATGATTTAACATTTTAAGAAAATATATTTTAATATAGTATAAAAACACATCTATTAAAATCAAAAATATGAAACACAAAGGTATTTGGCAATGATTTTCATCTTCCATTTCTTATTTTGGGTATGGATTGTTGTTCTGTATGTATCCAATACATTATTTTAAATATTCAGACAGTGGGTAGCGTCCAACCTGTTTGTAAAGTTCAAAAGTACCTTTATATAAATAATAGCTTCTAAAGGCCAGTAGACGCATTTAAAAATAAGTAAGTAAATGAATTCATCCCATACTCAGCAGTCAAAATAGAATGCATTTCAATATATGGATTTATACTTGACCTTGCAAAAACTGAAAGCAGTACAAATCCCACACACCAGAGTTACCACAGGGTTCATCTGATGAAAGGATTACTGTCTGAACACATTGCTCAGACCATCGTTTAGTATGTCCCATCTGCAAGCTAGAATTTTTCTCCTGGTTGCCTGTCCTTTGAAATAGTAATCTCAAGCCTTTTTCCCCCACCCATTTTAAGTAAGTGACCAACATTCCGCAGTGTTGGAGAGAAGGCATAGATTTAGTAACAAACAAACAATTAAACAAAGGTGTTAATAATCAGGCTTTTATTATTGAGTTTGGGGACTTAAATGACATTATTCATAATATAGCTTCACAGTGCTTTCTGCCAATTAGAGTTCTTACTGCTCAATGTGTTGAGGTTGAGAGTGGTAAATTAAAGTGGACAGTTGGCTCTCAAAATAGTTACCCAATGTCTTAATGTAGGGAGGGGTACCTTTTGAAATACTCTGATTTGTACTTAGAATTTACCCATTACTAAAGCTGAATGCCTTTAATTAAAGCAAGAGCCACACCCTTTCATGGAGTAAATTACCATATTTCATTAAGTCTGAGACACCATTGATTCTAGCGGCACCATCATATTATGTATCACTAATGACAAAAAATTCTGCCCATTAAACTGTAACACTCTGCTAGGATACCAATGATCATAAATGCATCTCAATTTTAGAGATTTTAAACTGTAGGAAAAGGTACTTGAGAATTGATGAAATAATATAATGTATACCCTAGACACCTTGTTCTGGATTGCCTTCAGGTTTTGTATACCAAACACTAATCCTATCCAGGCTATTCTGCCTTTTAAAAACTTCTTGGCCCCCGTTACCCTTTTCTCTGCATGTAACTTTGACTTCACTCAAAAACAATTTTGGTCATCTACTCAGAGAATTACTCTCTGACCATCTCAGTGAAACATCCCGCTTGACCTATCCTAGCCGCATGAGAGGATGTAGACATCAGCTATGGATAATCAGTGGGCTCATTCGTGCTTTGTAAGCAGGGCCTGGGCATTAGTTCATGAAGATCTGGTTCTACAGCCATGGTAGAACTTCCATTCAGTATTGGTTGGGCTCCTGCTAGGTGCCTGCCATTGTGCAGGTGCTCTAGTTTACAACACTGAACAAGATGTGTCCCTGAAGGCAAGGAATTTCCAGTCTAATAGGAGGGTAGATGCATAAACAGGGATTACAATTAACTTATCTTTAGCCATGAGAGGCATGATTTACTGTCCCCCTCTTATTTTCCTCTGACTCCCAACTTAACCCTTTGTAGTATCAAATGAGTATAATCTACCTCACATTGCTTGTCAAGAATTCTCTCCAAATGGGTTACCTGAACCCATGCACATATTTTGAACAGGAATTGCTCTAATCCTAATCAACTACCCTGTGTGGGAACAGGAACAACTCATTATAAAGATGACGTGTGGCTATTCTTGGAGATAGCATGTCCAAGAGGCCCAGCTGACCTTAGGATATGACCTTAGGATATGATGGCTACAGCTCCATTCATTTAATGGTACCATCTCCTCCCCTTCTCCTCCACCACCACCGGCACCCCCTCCTCTGCTGATCAGAGTCATAGAACGCATGCTGGGCCCTGCATTCCCTCTAGCTCTGTCTCAGCCGAGCTTCCAGGCAGAGTAGTCTGTGCTTGCTGTTTTCATTTCCCCACAGTCTCTTCACTTCACTACTTAGGACAGCATGGCTTTCATTTCTAACAGCTCTACTGAAATAATTTTGCTGAGCTCACCAATAATCTCCCCATTGCCAAATTCAATGTACACTCTTCCGTCTTTGATGTAACGTTTTCCACTGATGACCTCTGAAGATGCCCTTTCCTGTTGGTGTCTGTGACGGTACTCTTTCCTGGGTCTGGTCCAACCTTTAACAGCCATTGCTTTCACTCTTCTTTGGTGGGTGGCCCTCTGCCTGTAGGCCCCTTCCAGTTTTCTCTTCTTTACAAGTATACTTGCTCTGGGAAATTTTACTTACCACCTCCACTCCCATGTGGAGGACTCCCAGCTCCATTCCCTGATCTCAGTCCTATTTTTTGAACTTCAGACCCTGTCTTCAACTCCTGCTGAGCACTGCCATCTGGATGCCCCACTGAACCCTCAAACTCCACATTTTCTAAGTGGTTTATGTTGTCTTTTATCTCAGACCTGCTGATCCTTCTCCTTTCTTGTATTACTTTTCTTGGTTCATGGTATCACATCTACCCAGTTACCCATACGAGGAACCTCTAAACAACCTCTTTTCTTGACCACTTATAACCAACTTTCACCAAATTCTATCCAATCTATCCCCCAAGTCTGCCTCAATTTTTTTTCCACCTCAACATCCTTGATCCATGCTATATTCTGCACACTGGGTGGCTTAAACAACAATTTATTTTCTTACAGTTCTTGAGGTTGGAAGTTGGAGATCAAGGTGTCAGTGGGGTAGATTTCTTTTGAGGTCTCTCTCCTTGGCTTGTAGATGGCCACCTTCTCTCTGCATCTTCACATGGTCTCCTCTGTGTGTGTCTATGTCCTAATATCCTCCTCTTATAAGGATACCCGTCATATTGGATTAGGGCTCACCCATATAACTTCATTTAAAGTTAATTACCTTTTTAAAGACCCTATTTCTAAATACAGCCACATTCTGAGGTACTGAGGGGTTAGGACTTCAACATGTGAGCTTTGGGGGACACAGTTCATTCCATAGTACATGCCCTCATCGTTTCCTTCCTAGCTTATTGCTTACTCTCCTACTCCAGTACTCCCTGCTTCCGGTATCATCTCCATCTGACATAGCCTCCATGCCACCATCTGGGAGATTATTCTGCATTCAGATATGAGCACATTATTCTCTTAGTCACGTGGAGTACAGTGTCCAGATTCTTCCCAATGGCTTTCCTCTATGCTCTACTTCCTTCCTACTCACACTGTGCTCCAACCATTCTGAAATATGTAAAGTTCCCTAAACGTTTTAGATTTGCACCTCTGTGGCCTTCTATACCCGGAACTTTCTTAACCCTGCCTCCTTTTGTCTCACCAACTCTGACTCATCTAAGACTCAATATAGGTAGTACATTCAGTGGGAAGTCTTACCTCAGAGTGGCCAGGAGGAATATCTCAAATAGCAATAGTACAAATTGAGCAAATTGAGAGAAATTATAAGATTAATATATGAAAAAGCATCTCTTTCATAAGAATACATTAAAAAGAGAATGTGATAATGTAAATTAAGCTAATTGTTAAATAGTTTTCTCATACCATGGAACCCTTGAAGATTATAAAATTTACGTCTCCCTTTCATCAGTTACTTAGCCATCAGCTCAGCGCCCGTCTTGTCTCACCGTATTTACTCATTTCCTAGCGCCTTCCTAAATCAGGAGCCCTGACACAGGGCTGCGGTGGCATCCAGAGCACCCTTCTCCGCAGTCTCTGATACAGGAACAATGCAGCTTTTCCCCGCCTTTTCTGAAAAATGAGTACAAATTGCAAGAAATGCAGTGCAAATTGTAAGATGTCAGTGCATTAGTAGTGACATGAGAAATCTGATGGAGTCAGGGGGAAAAGGTGTAAATTGCAGGATAATATGAAGGGGAGGTCAGTATGTTAGTAATGCAGGGAATATCATGGACTTAAAGAAAAGGTATAAATTGCAGGGTAATATAAAGGAGAGGTCAGTACATTAGTAACATGGGAAAACTGGCAGATTTGGGAGGAAAAGGTGCAAATTGTAGGATAATGTAAAGTAGGGGCTTCACTGTAAAGATGAGCTTACCTCCTACCAGAGAGACTGTCTAGCCATACAGACACTGGCTACAACTTTTAGTATTTTTATAGTTCCATCTCACAGCAGATCTTTAGGTCTTTTGCAGTCACTAATTAATTTCAAGCTATTATTACATAGCAAAATTATTGTTCTTGCTTAATAGAGGAAAAAACTGAGTCAAAAAGAGTCCCTCAAAACTTCTGAATGCCTGAACCTATAAACGTTATATGTGTCAACTAATAAACATGTATCTTTTGGGGAATATTTTGCTGCACACAGACACATTCCTTCAAGAGGCTCTTTTTTAAAAAAAAGTATTATTGTTTTTTTTAGAGACAGGGTCTTGCTCTTGCTCAGGCTGGTCTCAAGCTCCTGGGCTCAAGCAATTCTCTCGCCTTGGCCTCCCTAAGTGCTAGGATTACAGGCGTGAGCCACTGGGCCCAGCCTCATTCCTCCTAGAGGCTCTTAAATATGATTGACATTTCTGTGTTCAAGATAGGATTTAAAACAGTCGTACAATACAAAAATTTAATAAAATGTAACAACTGGTGGAAGACTATTCTCTATGGGCCTCTCTTGTTTCTACATGGCTTGTCAGTGAGGCACTGACTGCTCTTTCTTCCAGAATGTCTTTTCAAGGATGTTTGTATAGTAAACAGCCTTGGGAGATGGAGATAGTATCTCCCTCCAGAGCAAAGGGCAGCCTTGCTTACCGACCATTTAAAAAGATCCTGGTTCCTAAACTCAAGGTTCCTCTTCTGTCAGGCAACCCTTTGTGCGTGCAGGTATCTGTCTGGGCCCATCTACATCACGCCATAGAATTTGGGGGCAAGGAGAGTGACACAGATGTGCTGACACTCTTGCTGCTTGCTGTGCTGTGAGTAAAGAAGTCCTTTGTCTCTGACCCAGTCCTGGGTCTTGTGCCAGCATCTGTGAGCCTGTGGCATGTGGTAGCTTGCAAGGAGGCTAAAGTCTCAGGTTCTTCACAGTTTTTAACAGTTTTTTCAACAAGGATGGGATATTGACAGAAACACGGCTTTCTGGAAGAAGAATGAGGAAATCATGGTCCTTAACAGGATTTGAGTGAAGTTCATGGGAATCAGCAGCCAATGTGTTGACCAAACTGTGTGGTCAACCAGGCAATAATGGTCCCCTGCTTTATTACCTGCCAATGAAGGAGTGATTACAGCTTCACAGACAGCTGCTCAGACAGTGTCTGGCTTGTTGCTAACTTTCCTCCAGGCAGGAAGACTTCCTCACCAATATGGCAGCCGGCCTCAGATCCACCCCCTTAAAACAGCTTATACAAAGATTCCTCCAGGGCAGGCGGAAGGCTCCACCTCCTTTCAGACAACAGGACTACACTGAGTGAGAATGAAGGGAAATTTGTGATTTCTACAGGCAAAAACCAGGAGAATCATTAGCATTTTGGCTCTTTTAAGAGATATGGGGTGGGACATATGACACCTATTAGGGAAGAATGGTGACAGCTGAGCCATCTTGGCCCATCCCCTCCGACACTCTGTCATGCCACCTTTAGACAGGTCTCAAAGACTTGGAGAGAAAGGTCTCAAAGATTTTTGCAGTGTTTAGCCAAACTAAATAATATACCTTTAAAGATCTATATTTGAAAAAAAACATATTTTGAAAAGCAAGAGAATGATGAATTCAAAATTTAGGAGACTGACTACTTCTGAAGAAAAGGCACAGGTCTAAGATCAGGAAGGAACATAGGTAGCAATTATAATATGGGTAATTTTCTAGTTCTTAAGCTGGGGGTAGGTTCACAAGTTTCAGTTTATTATCATGTTTCATAATGTACCTGTTTGTTACATATATTCTTTTGTGTATATGAACTACTACATAATAAATTTTTTGTGATCAGCTTTGGGAAATTTAGTTTATAATTGGAATTATTGAATTGCTATGAATTATATGGCATCTGTTAGATTCTTAAATGTATTTTAGTAGCGTATAGGATAGTGTCTTCCCTTAAAAACCCTACAACAAGAATATCAACAAGAATATCCAACAGGAAAAATGGTGTATCTACATACCTTCATGGGAGAAATACTAGAGATGTTTAACATTTTATCTTGCATAGGTATATCATCAAATTACTGCAAATTTAGTGCTCTGGTATTTTCCTAAGCAAAGATTAATTAAAAATTATTTTAGCTTGATGTCTAGTTCTAGATACAGTTAATTTCCATCATTTGTGAAAGCAGACTCTAAATACCTGCATTTATGATACTGAGGGGACATTACCCAGGAATTTGAGAAATTTAGGAAAATATTATATGTACTCTACCACCTTCTCTCTCCATGGGCAGTAAGGTAACCCATCTTATTTTTTTTTCTATCTTCTGTCTAGTCGAGAGAGAAGAGTTCTTCAAACCATTCTCAGGTGGCAGAGCTCTAAGGGAGAATTTTGTGCTCTTTGTGTCCTCTGAGAATGACCACAGCTCCTTGCTGACAGCTTGGCCCAAATCAAGGCCTCCAGGAACTCTCCAACCCTTATCAAATGTGAGAAGATTACTCACGACTTGATCTAACTCTCCTTGGTAGTTAAGACACTAAATTCTTTGTGAGGTCTCTTAGGATATTGTCATCATAAATAATACTAGCTAAGTATTTTTATCACCTACTAGACCAAATGCTTTTCGTGCTTTGTTTTATTTACTCTTTACAGCAACCACGAGGTGACCATTGTCATCACCCCAATTCTGTGGTGCAGAAACAGGAGCTTAGAGAGAGGTGAAGTAACTTTTCAAGGCCTCTCAGCTAGAATGCAAACTTGGTTCTGTAAATTCTACAACTCATGTTTTTAACAGTGCCGGATCCTTTGATTCTGGTGATAAAATGTGAGCATATAGAATTTTTTTTTTAACCTCACGGAAGAGAGAATGCCACATAGTTGTGGTGATCAGAAGTTACGTAGCAAAGACAAGTGGGCCAAGCTCTGTGACCTCCAGGCAGGAGGGGCTACTGCATTGGGAGTTGCTGAGATTTTTCTGATTACTCCTTTTTTAAATGAGTTCCATACTTTTTCTTCCCAGCAAAACTGTATCATTGATAGCTGGATGGTTAATATTTTTTGATAAGCTGCATTTAGCATTTCTAAAGTATGAGGGAGAAGGAACAGGTACATTAGAGATATTTTTATTTTATTAAGCAGACTATATTTTTTTAACCTGCTAGAATAATACCTAGTGTACACACATTTGTCTCTGTAAGAAAGCAGGCAGGGTTGGCATAGTGTTTTGGTCTCTGGTATGTTCACGAAAGGTATAAATGTCATTTTCCTCCTGACTTACAATTGGTCCTGAAGAGGGAAGTTACATTATTTAATGTGAAATGGACTTCAAAGGCAGAGTATGAAGTGTCTTTATCCTTACCTTGCTGACTTACCTTTATTTGACTATAGAACAAAATAAACAAATATTTTAATCTGACTTACAGAGCACTTAAAACAAGGAACTGCAGTGTAAAGGTTGCAGAAGCCAGCTTCCCTAGGAGTACTGCAGGCTGAAACCCTCACTGAAGACAAATGCTCAGTTGGTGCTCCAGACACATGGGACCCCAGTTACAATGTTTTCAGGAGAATATTTACAGAAAATAGATTGCTGTTTAACTCTATGGAATATTTTATCTTGGAGTACACTTGTAAATGCCTTGGGTGGGATTTGATACAAAATCAAAATATCTTTCCTTTTAGTAGGAATGTTCTGTTTCATTATAAACTCTTCCTGAGGACTACACAGTCCTGTACATAGTCGTGGTTGAAATATAATGCATAATTTGAAATGCAAGCCCCTCTAATTTACGAACTATATCCATATCAGGTTCTTGGAAGATGACCAAGTGGGACCTTTATTTTAGTTTAGTCTTTCTGGTCTTGCCAGCGTTTCTCTTCAGGGACCATATTTCTTCATTTGGTGATCAGATCACACACTCTTAATCTATTAGTTAAACAGGTGTTTTTTACACACTTATTATGGGGTTAGTTCAAGGTTTTCCCCTGTGGAAGAAACAAAGGAAATATAGTATCCAATTACGAATGAATTCGTTTCCAGATGATTGGGAAGTTGAATCTTGAACCTGGAATGTGATGCCCAACAATGTAATAAGTGACAGTTTTCCAGGCTAGCCCATAAGGCATCGTTAATCCCTAGTGCGGTTCTTCCATACCCTAATGTCTGTGGCTCCTGGTAGGGTTAAAATGCCGAAAGAAAAGGAGGGGAGACTTCCCTCTGTCCTGGACACTAAACTCACCCTTTCTTCAGTGCCCTCCTGTCCCAGGGGTTCCCAGTATCCTCCAATATCACTAGCCTCTTCTTCCTCATTTCTCCAACCTGTTAAAACTCTCATTTCCTCAGTGTAGCTGATCTCAGTTAGGTGTCAGTAGGGAAGTATTTTGATTTAACTAATTCATACTAACATGTGCATAACTGATAATTTCCTTAATCTTACCAGGGACATTTGCATTATTAAAAGAAAATACTTATTGCATGCTTTTGTTAAGTCAAGCAAGTATAGATTATTTAGCCCACTGAATAAAGTGAAATAAAAGATTGAGGGCAAGTTAGGGAAGATATGTTGGGGCTGCAGCATCACCATGGAGGCAGAACAGCCCTAGGGGGAGCTCGTTCCCTGTAGGGTAGCTCCCCTAAGCCAGTCCTGCTTTTCATCACTTCTTTCCTTGTGTTGTTTCTAAACTTGTAGGTTCTGGAAAGGGCCCCGTGTTAACACAGTGATGGCAGTAGCAGAAGCTCCATTGGTTGAGGTGAGGTTTGGGGAGGTCCAGGGTATTGGCTGAGGTCATTGATGATGGATTTTAGGCTTGAGTTATGTGTATGCCAGATAGTAATAAAGTTAGGGGCTGCCTACATAAGGTGTGGACACTGACTTAAAGAATGAGACAAAGGTATCGCACCAAATAGAGACTAGAAATTATGAAATCATTAGCAATCCAGGCCCTATTAACTGGTAGTGAGTAGGGAGCCCTGTTCATGCCCACGGGTTCTCCCTCATCAAGCTTCACCAACAAATCCTCAAAGGCACCAAGAGCGTTTCTTCCCAAGGGCTTCATACATTCATTTTGCCTGCAATGCTCTCTCCACGCCTGTGTGGCCCTGACTATGTGTGTGACTGCGCTTGGGAGAAGGGAAATCTATTAGTGAGGACGATTGAGATCTGAAGGGAGCAAGAGGGGCCATTGGCACAGTGTCATTTGAGCCTATCCAGCAAGGCCCTGCCCCCAAATATCTTTCCAATCACTCCTGATACAATGTCTGAAATCCTATTGTTGAAAATTTCTTCTCTTAAAATGCAGGTTCTCTAACAGCCAAAGTCTCAGACAAAATTGCAGCATAATTAAAATTTTTTTTCAGACCCCCAGGCATCCTTTTCAAATAAAGCAGGGGTCCCCAACCTATGGTGAGTTGTATGATTATTTCATTATATATTATAATGTAATAATAATAGAAATAAAATGCACAATAAATGTAATGCACTTGAATCATCCTGAAACCATCCCCTGCTCCTGGGTCTGTGGAAAAATTATCTTCCATGAAAATGGTCCCTGGTGCCAAAAAGGTTGGGGACCACTGAAATAAAGTATCTTCCCCCTCTCTCTGAGATATCTCTTCCCCTTTCAGATGCTCAGGGCTCATATGTCACTCTCTAAATCAACACCTCATTTCAAGAAAGGCTCTGTCAGATATGACTTACATGAACTTTGTGATGCAATTTTGAATCAGTCTGTTGCCTTCTCCCAGGATATAACATGTGGCTGATTGTAGCTCCAGCTGCCTTAAGTGATAAAAGGAATTCGTTGACTCTCACAACTGAACCATCCAGAGGTGGGATTGGCTTTGGGTGTAATTCGATCGGACCCCTGGTTTATTTTTCAGCCTTGCCCTTGCCTTGTGTGGGATGTGATCTTGGACTGAGTCCCTTGTGGTTGCGACACTGACTGCAGCAGCTCCGGGCCTCACACCCACAACCTCACTAACCTGAGCTGAGTGGAGACTGCTGCTCAGGAGGGACAGAAGTCCTGGGCTTCTCTCTAAGGTCGTGGGACAGCCCTGAGCTAATGATTAGGGCCAGCAATGTCTGATAATCAGAGAACTAGTCACTGCGGGCAAGAGGATTGGCATCCTGCTCCTTGGCAGAAACAACCTCTGGAGCGTGGTGGGATCCTTCCCTCCCAAATCACAGAGATCCCGGAGACCAAGAATGGGGGCAAGATCCATGGGCTCTAGGGAAGCACCAAACAATGCTGACGGCATGGAGGTATTTGTATTTTACGCCATAGGTGTGTTTGTGTAATGTTAAAGAAATGTGGGCATCAGCAAACAGATGGGAAAAGAATTGATTTTAGGATGGACAGTGGGGCCATCTGAGAGTGCCTGAGACTTGTGACCCCCAGCCTTGCCCTCGATCAACACTCATTCATATAGTCACTAATTTGCTAGTATGGCCCAGTTACCCAGTTATTTTTATTTCTGACACACACCTGTCAAAGGGAGGGTATTTGAACCTGGGAGTCCGGCACATTTAAAATAAGCTAAATGTGTGGGTATCGGGGGTAGGATTCAATAAATACATAGATCTTATTTGTTTAGGACAATTATGTGTTATTTAGAACTAGTTATTTTGCAAAATTAAACAGTGTTCCTCATTTCCTGTATTAGAATAATTTTATAAACAGGAATTTGGCAGGAGGGGAAGGAAATGCAAATAAGGGTTTTCGGTTAATGAAAGGCTTGGTGATCTTTTGTTCTCTACATATCTTAAGTTTAAAGAGTTTTTTTATTCAGGATAAATTTTTCAGTTTTTCAAATGGGCATAGTTTTATTTCTTAAAATTTTTAGTTGTCTAAATAATACAAGGCTTTATTGAATTTCTTCAGAAATATTTTCAAACTAGGCAAAATATATAGCATTCAAAAATTTTAATCCTAGGTCCTTTTTTCTCAACCAACTATATTCGTTAATATTCACAGAATGTTAACATAAAATGAGCATATGCGTCCCCATCAACAAACATTTATCATGTGTAGGAAGATTCCCAGTTGCTGGGGATACAGAGAAATAGAAGGCATACTTGCTTTCCTCGGGGAACAGCATATGATCTATTTGGGAAGAAAGGCAAATGCATGGAAAATTAAAAGAAGCAGGCTATTCACTGCCTAGTGCCAGCAGGTGAGATGGCAGTAAGGAGTTTAGAAAATGGAACAATTGCTGGGGTGAGGAGAGGGGGCCTGCAGAGGGTAGGAGAGGCTCAGATGTCGGCAAGGAAGGGGAGAGCGTGCCAGGAGGCCAAGCAAGTTTGCTTTGGCAGTTGCATTTTATTCTTTTTGCCCTAAAATTGTTATTAGAGCATGTTGCTTAATTCCAAGATTTTCTTTATTGTATAATATTTCCTGTAGAATTGTTAGGAGTTGGTCATATAGATCATTTCTGACCACTTGTGTATTTTCCAAAAATTCCTGTAATGATTCCCGATTGTTCTTTCAGAACTGTCTTATAAAGGTATAATAATAATATAATTCTAAATTTCTTTTATATTGTTGAAGAAAGTGTTGCCAAAACCAAATTAGAAAAAAAAAGTATCAACAGTTATATTTCTTAAGAAAAAATGTTGGGACAATTTCTTATTTTTAGGTGCTAAAAGTTGTTCCATCTACACAGTCACTCTTCTGCTGCATCTTAACATACTCGGGACTATTACTCACTGTAATCTTTTAGCTTGACATATTCAGACACGAGAATTTCAGAAAACTGAATTTGACTGTGATCAAGTTGGCAGAGTTCTTAGCTGGCTTTATTTAACACTGAGTTGTTGGATTATTCTTAGTTTAATAAATTTAGAATTAAACTGAAAATTTTCCGTTTCATGTTATTTCTTCCCTTCTAGTTATTTCCTGTCCTTTACTCTTCATTTTTTCCCACCAAGCCTGCAAACTGCCCTAGTTGGCTGTGAATTCGTTTTGGACAGGGATCATTGAATCCCTGGAGCTTTGGACAGTGCCTGGCACAGAGAAGATACGCAATAAATGCTCCAGGAATGAATGAAAACATTTCACATTTAAATAGAAACAATGCAGAGGAAATTGCATACAAGCACATAGGTATGGTTTTTATTTTCACACATGATTTTGATCAATCTGTCTTATTAGAGCAACTTCCTGCTAGTTTTACCTAGTCAGGAGCTAACCTTGATATGGAGGAGGTAAGGTTTATAAGTCTAGCCAAATACTCTTAAACACCAGTTATTTTGTAAGACAGACCTGTTATCTTGACACATTAACACATTTGATGATGTGGATGCTCAAATTTTAAAAGATCTTTGGTTCTTCTTCTGCATAAATAAGTTCTTTTTAGAACAACTTACATATTGTAAACTCCACATGTGTATTTCAGACTAGTCAACACAACTAAAATTTTATCATGATTACTCGCTTTTCAAAGCTTTCCTTCATTCCCCACCAGGCAGCTTCCTGTCAGAATTCATTTCCCATTTGGAAAATATCTCTCTGACCCATGGTTTTCTGGACACAATCCATCCTTCACATATTTAAGTCTACCCATTGTCATCAATCCTCAGCTCCTCGGATGCCAAAAACCTCCTTTATTTTTAGAGTGATAAGATCTATCAAAAGCGTCACAGGAGAGAAAACTAACAAGAATGTTTAAAGGGTTTTGTTCCAATGATTTTTCCAATTTAAAAAAATGCTTTCGGTATCTGTTTTTGTGATTAGTGCTTAAGAAATTAAAGTAATAACTGTTACAGTTGAAACAACATATGCTTTCTATTTTCCCTTAATCTAAAGTTATTAAAATTAAATGATTAAATAAGTAATTAAATAATTTAAGTAATTACAATTAAAATTAAACTTTGGCCAAGCTGCAGTACAATTCAGGTCAATTTAGTAAATATTTATGGAGACCCTTCTGCTGGCCCCCCAGTACCATGGTTTCTACAAGAACTGCCCTTTAGAACTGCCCTTTGCAACAAGCAAATGTGAGAGAGTGTGATCCAGATGTGATTGCTAAGGAAGTTAAAATGCACTCTGGAAGGGTATTAGGTAGGGAAGGCATCCTCCAAGAAGGAAGTTCATGTTGGATTTTGGAGAAAGAATTAGATTTGGTTTGTGTCTTAGTTCATTTTCTATTGCTATAATTGTATACTTGCGACTGGGTAACTTATAAAGAAAAGAAATTTATTTCTTACAGTTCTAGAACCTGGGGAGTCCAAGAGCATGGTGCTGGGATCTGGTGAGGGCCTTATGGTTGTATCACATGGCAGAGGGTGTCTCTCATGGCGAGAGGGCAAGAACATGTGTGTCAGCTTAGGTCTCTCTTCCTCTTTTATAAAGCCACCAGTCCCATCATGGGGGCCCCATCCTGATGACCTTACCTAATCCTATTACTTCCCAAAGGCTCAATATATGAACTTGGGGATTACGTTTCCAACACATGAAATTTGGGGAACACATTCAAACCATAGCAGCTTGCAAAGGGCAAAGTCATTCCGGGTAAGGGACACTGGGATTGAGTTCAGCAGGCCATGTGCTGATTGTTAGGCAAGGAAAGGACATGATGAGAAAGGTCTTCATCTGGTTGCAGGATGTCCCAGAGAATGAAAGGCTGGTCCACAAGAAGCCATTGTAACTGACCAAGGCTTAATTGATGAAGTCTTGTTTCTATGGTAAAGGAGATGGACATATGAAAGGAAGGTCAAATCTTAGCAATGTTAACACAGAAAGCATGAAATAGTCTGGATAGCTGAGTAGATATTGGGAAGCAATGCAAAGAGAACTGTCAAGGTTAGTTACAAGGATGGGGAGCCCAGGTGAGTAGGAGAATCATGGTGCCATGTTAGTATAAATGGACAAGTAGAAAGAGAAGTGTAACAGTCAGAGAGAACACCTGCATCTGCAGTTTCATGAAAACAAAGGGAAGACGGTGCTTCAAGATGACAGGGAAAACAGAAAAGTCAGGAAATAAGAGGTCTGAGGTTTTTTTTTTTTTAAAGAGAAAGACAAAATGTTGACCTTTGAGTAACTTCATGAAAGTGATGGAAGTGGCTATCAGATGGCAAAGACTCTGAAAAGGGAGAAGAGTTTGTGTTATTGGTGAGCCTGTAACACAAGATCCTACAGTCACTTCAAGTAATAAACTCCTTTGAAGGAAATTCACTCCTCAACTGACTAGTGTTATATAACAAAATGCCAGTATATTATTAATACCTGTAGATTTAAAATGCACCTGTTTCCACATTGTAACCCCAAAACATTATTTTTATAAACCATTTGGAAATAGTATTTCGATATTCTTTGATTCTACTCTTTCAAAATTTCACTTATCCCTCTCTGAGATTTATTTCTAGGTCATTGATTCAGATTCCAAAACTGGTGTTTTCTACAAGCTTATTTTATGCCTACTAGAGTTTAAATTTAAACATTTTCTAACAGTAGCAACTGAAATAGCTTCAAAGACATTTTTCATATCTACCTTACTTTTTCTGGGTTGATTGTATCTTTTCAAAAACACCCCAGATTGATAGCACCTGAGAAGGTATGCCTTTAGTCACAACACAAGCTTTTTAGAATTGGTTGAGAAATATATTTTGGCCTTGTTCTGGTTCCTGAAGACGTCTGTTAGTCCTAAGAGATGCCAACCAAGTAAAAAGTACATTAGAACTGGAGTCATAGGACCTAGGTGCTATTCCCTAATTTGTTGCATGGCTTTGAGGATGTCAACTTCTAGAGTTTCTCAGCTGTGAAGGGAGAAGATTGTATTAGATGATTAATTAGGTCTCTTTCAAATAAAAAAAGCTCAGAATCCATGACTATACTACTTTATTCTTTCGTTTACTAATCGAGCTCACCGCATGGCATGAGTTTGCATTTGAAGACACGATCATGGTATTCATCTTGTGCTCTTCTCTCCCTATTCCCTAAACCCACATCCTCTGCCAATGATGGCATGGCCTCACCTCTCCCTTCATTTGGCTGACTCTTTTATCCTTCTAACCTCTGGTTACCTATTTTTTGGCACACAGTGGAATCCCTGGCACCTAGTGCCATTGGTACAGATCAGATGCTTAGTAAGTAGACGGGCTGTGTTGTATTAGCGCCCACCTTGGTGGTTCTCCACACTAAGCATCACAGTCAATTATGAATTAAATAACGTGGAGATGTCCAGGTCCCACTCCCCTGCCTATGGTATTTGAATTTCTAGAATTGGCCCAATATATCCTATTTTAAAAATCCCTACAGGTCATGCTCATGTGAGAAGCTGTAGTCTGCCCTCTGCAAGTTCCTTGAGGATACAGACTATTGTTTCTGGCATTTCAATCCGAGGCTCTAGGGCAATTTCTGGCAGAAATTAGGTATACAAGTAATGTTTATGAATAAATGAATCTAACTTTTGAGAAAAGTAATAAATAATAAATGAGAATAAAATGCCCTTTCTTCTGTTTGCAGATATAACACCTTGGACCTTTAAAGACTAATTCACACTACCCATACAAAATTATATTTTTAAATAAATGAAATAAATTATGTAAGTGCCTAAACCACCAGTTCTGGTAAAATTCAAAACTCATTGTTTATTATCTAATAATTGTGGCTAGAACTACTGGGCTTTGTTTGCCTGATTTTTACTATTTTATGATAAGTTATTTACTTTCTTTATTATTGCCTTGCCTAGTCACAACCGATTACTCTTTCGTTGTCATATAATTCTAGTATTTTAAACTATAGTTTCTTTCTTGGGCTGGGGGATATGAAGTGGTGGAATGAAGTAGAACTAGCATTGACTCTTTGTGTTGTCTTAAAACGGACAGTTATGTCATATTTCTATGCTCTAGGGAAGGAAATTGCTTTTTAGCTAAGAAAATTATGGTATCCTGAATATAAAAATCTTATCTCTAATACCTTATTTGCCTTTGTTTCTTATCTATTGCTGAGTAACAAATTACTCTGACACTCAGCTAATTAAAACAATAAAATATTTAGTGTCTCTCCAGTATCTGTGGATCAGGAATCTGGGAGTTGCTCAGCTAGGTGGTCCCGGTTCATGTCCTCATAAGGTTACACTCAAGACATTGGTCATCTGAAGGCTTAACTGGGGCTGGAGGATTTGCTTTCAAGGTGGCTCACTCCCACGCCTGCCAAGTTAGTGCCTGCTGTTGTAGGAGGCCTCCGTCTCTCACCACATGGCCCTCTCGTCAGGGCTGCTTGAGTGTCTTCACAGCATGGCAGATGGCTTCCCCCAAAGCAAGAGAGCCAGGAGAGGGAGAGCCTGGAGGAAGCCCAGTGCCCACGCTTCAGGGGAGGGCTGTTAGGCTCCACTCTCGAAGGGAGGAACATCAAAGAATGTGTGGACATATTTTAAAACCTCCACAGCCTCCAACATAAAACACTGTTTGCTACCTTAGATGCTTTGTGCAGGATCTGAAAGCATCTGTGATCCAAGTTATTTATTTAGTTTCTTATCCATAAATAGAAGTTGGATGTCAGAACTTCTGGTTTCCACTTTATTATTTCTGGTGTCTACTTCCCTTTTATTCTCTTGTATACGAGAATAAGGTACAGTGGTAAAAAATCATGAAGTGTTAGAATCAAAAGATGTCATTTTCCCTCTGTGTTCTAGACTACAAACCTTTCCTGTCTACGTCAGATTTTAGTCTGAAATGTCGGTTCTTAGTGCACTCATGCCCGAAGAATGACCAGACAGACCAAAGTAAGACAAGCACAAAAATGAGGTTTATTGAGGAGAGAAAGATAAGATTATAGGGCAAGAGCAAGATACAGGTGTACAGAGCATGATACATACGCCACAGATGACGACTAGACCCATCGTTGCAGCAAAGGGAGAGCAAAAGGAGGGGCGCAAGAAGGGGCTGGTTATGGTCTGTGCCTCGTTTTATAGTGCCCGGATTAGGACCTTCCTGGTGGCTCAGACATCACCATGGAACCCCTTGGATTGGACAGTTGGGAGTTGCATTACTACACATGCACATTGTTCTAGGTCACTTCTGGACCACTTTATGGTACCTATGCTGCTTGGCCCTTGGGCTAGAGGGTCCTCTGTATTCTTTTGCAGTTAGCACACTAAGTTATGATTGGCTGATTCATAGGATATTCCCTTGTCCCCAGGTATGGCAGTGACTAGGGAGATTAGGGTGGAGCAGGACCAAGATGGGGGCCACAGCACCCACTTTCCTCCCTAGGAGAGCCAGAATTCCTTGCTATCTACCTGGCATCTAGACTATAATTCAAGACTTACTCTTTCTGAGAAGGCTTCTTAATGAAGGTGGGAAGAAATTTTAAAAATCTCTCCAATTTCCAGATGAACCAGTTGAGCATCTATTACACAGCGTTCACGTAGGAGTAGAAGAGTAGGTGCCAGAGATGACAAACCTTCAAAGGAAGCTTTTTACAGTTAAATTAGAGCTTCTCCAAAAATGGAACCAATGACCATCAGGTATTTTGTTGGTAATTTTATATATGAACTTTCAGAAAGACAAGAGAAAGATCAGGTCAGTAACAGCTACAAGCCCAAATGGGGAGTTGAAAAAAAAAATCAACCCAAAGGCATTTATTTTGTGAGCCAGTCATCAGGCACCATGGTTTTATGTAATTATCTCATTTTGAGTAAGTTCCCTTTTGATTCTTCCCCCTAGTCCCCAGTCTTTCCTCCTTTGTGCATCTTGATGATAGCACTTACCACATTGTGTTGGCACAATTTTTGATCTGCATGTGTCTGCCCTATTCAACTGGGAATGCCTGAAGGGCAGAGCTGTGACTTGCATCTTTCAGTCCAGGTGCTGCAAGGCAACACCTGGCCCTTAGTTGATCTTTATTGTTTGTTGTTGAATTTAACATGTCTATAAGTAAATATCATTATCTTCTTTTTCTCTGTAAGAAAGATAACACTCAGAGGATTGGATAACTTGAATGCAACCCCACAGTTAGTAAGTTTGAGATTCAAAGCCAGGTCTGTATTTTCGGCTTCATGTCAGAGGCTCTCGGAGGGCCCTAGGCAGGAACTGTGTTGGAAGCCCCAAGTGGCATCCTTGCAGATCTCAGCCAGGAGAAATTACTTAGGATGTGTATCTGTGTTTACCCAGAATGAATCACTATAGTTTAAGAGACCACTAGAAGGAAACAATCTGTTGATTGGATAAAAGGGTCTTGAAAATAAGCTGGCCTTTGCAAACCATGTATCTCATATATCTGATAAGGGGTTAATATCCAAAATTTATAAAGAACTCATACAATTCAATAATAGGAAAACAAATAACCCAATTTAAAAATGAGCAAAGGACCTGAATAGACGTTACCACAAAGAGGACATAAAAATGGCCAACAGGTATATGAAAAGGTGCGCAACATCATTAATCATCAGGGAAATGCAAATCAAAACCACTATGAGATACCATCTTATACCTGTTAAGACAGCTATTATCAGAAAGTCAAAAGATAACAAATGTTGGTGAGGGTGTGAAAAAATAAAGAACCCGTGTACACTGTTGGGAATATAGATTGATGCAGCCATTATGGAAAACAGTATGGAGGTTTCTAAGGAAATTAAAAATAGTACTACCATTTGACTCAGCAATTCCCCTTCTTTACATATACTGAAAGGAAACAAAATCACTACCTTGTAAAGTTATCTGCATTCCCATGTGCATTGCAGCAGCATTCACAATGGCCAAGATATGGAAACAACCTAAACGTTTATTGATGGACAAATGGATAAAGAAACTGTGATTATACAATGGAATATTACTCAGCTATAAAAAACAAGGAGATCTTGCCATTTGCCACAGTCTGAATAAACCTGGAAGACATTATACTAGGTGAAATAAGCCAGGCACAGAAAGACAAATACTGCATGACCTCACATTTATGTAGAATCTTAAAAAAAAAACCCAAAAAACAAAACAGTCAAATATACAAAGATAGAGAATAAAACAGTGGTTATGGGCAGAGGAGTAGGCAGTGGGGAGATGTAGGTCAGAGGATACAAAGTAATGGCTATGTAGGATGAACAAGTCTAGAGATCTAGTGCACAACATGAGGACTATGGGTAATAAAACTGTATTTGGGATTCCTGCTAAGTGACTGGATTTTAGCTATTCTTGCCACAAAAACAAAAAACTAGGTAACTGTGTGATGACGCATATGCTAAATTGCTTCACTATAGTAACCATTTTACTATCTGTATCCTGTGACATCGTGTTGTATACCTAAATATATGCAATAAAATTTGTTTTTAAAAAAGAAGTGGCCTATTCGAGCTACAAAAGAATTTTTGGTGTTACCTAATGTTCATCATTCTCTAAGTGGGATACTAAAAATTCCCCACTCCTAAAGTCCTAAGGGGAAGTCCCCTTTTTTCTGTCCCATTTTTCCAGGAATTCTACTCAGGTTGATGCAGGAATTAAACATGGTATTTAGATAGGAAGTTGGAGCTCCATAAATGAGATTGTGTATCAGACCCCTGGCCAAACTGCTGAGACCCCACGATCACTACTCAGAGGCCTTATTACAAGAGTCTAGGGCCTAAACTAAGGTAGTGGTGGAAGCGTAGATGCATTCAAATGATATTTTATGTCTAAATCCACAGGACCGTGGTGCCAGGATGTGCAGTGGAGGGTGACATGGAAGAGTGGAGAATGGCTCCTAGGCCTCTGGCCCGGGAGTCTGAGTGAATAATGGCTCCATTCAGTATGGCAGGGCACACGAGAGGAGGAGCAGGTACAGGGTTGATGACAATGTCAATTTGGCATGTGTATTTAAATATTTAAGGCATCTGTGGGACAATCAGGGAAGGTGTTTTATCTAGAAATGGGCATCGAGGTCAGAAGGTTCCATGAAAGAGGAGTTGTCCCACGATATCCAGGAGAGAGCCTGGGTCTTAGGTACATGTGTGATGATGTCTGGTTCATGGAACATTGGTATTGAAAAGAGCTGAATAGTGCAGCCAGTCTTTCTTGGCCAGGTGCTGCTCTGTTGGGAATCTCTGCCACCGTCTTTCCATCTTAGTGTCCTGAATGAGGAGGGGAGCAAGGAGCAAACTCTTGCTGGTGGGTATAGAAAGGAACTGCCATTGTCCTGTAGGATGAGGGCCCTTCTCTTTGCCCAGGTCTCCAGAGGGCTATTACATGGAGCTAGCTTCTACTAATTATGATTTGGCAACCTTAAATGCCTCCTTTTTTCTTTAAATGTTGTCTGTATCTGTTTTGAGATGTCATTGACACTTCTTTTTAATAGACGACCACAAATTCATGCTTTATTTTCTTGGGAAAATACCTCTAACAAAACTGTAGCTTGGCTTTTTCCATATGGGTGTTGATACAGATGGTTGTAATGAGACCTCTCTAATTAGTCACTTGCTATCTGACTCTGAATTATTTTAGATGTGCTGGTGCTCTCTTGCTCTCTCTTGCTTTTGTTGATTCAAAGAGTTGTCCTGAGATGTAACACATTTAGCTTTTATTATAGTCTATAAACTTTCCATTTTTTCATTTGTAGCTCTTTTTTGTGCTAATCTGAGAGCGTAATTAAGATGTCTAACTTCAGTTCTTTCCTTACAAATATTGCCTAACTCTTCTGTCTTTAATTAACTGAAATCATTCCTATGTAAACAAATAACAATTGCAGATTGTACTACCTACATTCTTTTGTTGTGAGGATGTAAGTGCATCCCTTGTTTATTAAATTATAGTCTTTTAAAGAAACTAGATGTGACATATTTTGTCATTTTGTATGATGCCAATAGAAAACAAAGGATCACTTCTGTATTTTTATTCTTGTTACACCGTTTATTTAATGTTCATTTTAAGAGCCAGTGTAGTGGGTAAAGTGAGGACAAGTCACACTGACTTGAAAATCTCAGTCTTGCCACTTCTTAGCGGCATGATTTCGGATAAATTGCTTAAGCACTCTGTGCCTAGGTCTCCTTGCACATAAAATGAGGATGATGATAATATTTACCTCACAGGATTATGGGCATTAAGTGACATAATGCAAGTTACATGTTTCACTCAGTGCCTGGCACATAGTAGGTGCTCGTTAAATGTTAGCAATATCTATTTTTATATAGTGCAAGAAGCTCTCTTAACCAGCTCACCAGAGTAAAGGACACTTCTGGTACCTACACCAAGCAGTCCAGTGGATGCCCACAGTATGCTGAGTACTTGGAACTGGCTTCTCTTTAGAACACTCATGCACTTCTATGCCAACTAGCTGAGTTGTATTTGTCCTCAAAGCTGTTTCTGCCAGTTGAACTTGCTATCATAATTATGTGATTTAATTAAATATTAGGCAAACAGGTGAAATGTAAGTACAAAAAGACAGCAACTTTTTCCTAAAAATTAACTGTGACAGCTTTGGAAGGACTTAATAAAATTACTCACTAAGGTACATAGAGTGGTCAGATTCATAGAGACACAAAGTAGAATGGTGGTGGTTGCCGGGGGCTGGGAGGAAGAGGGCAGTGGGGAGTTAGTGTTTAATGGGTCAGAGTTTCAGTTTTGCAAGACGAAAAGAGTTCTGGAGATGGCTGGTGGTGATGGTTGCGTGACAGTATAAATGTACTTAATATGACTAAACTGCTTAAAAATGGTTAAGGTGGTAAATTTTATTGTTACTTGTATTTTACAGTTAAAAATTTAAAAATATATATATCACCTTAGCTGTGGGTAAGATTGGAAGGGTGGGAAATAAAACAGAGAGAGATTCCACATCTAGATTGTTTTCCTATAGTCTTTAAGTTTTCATACTTTCAGGAAACCAAAACAGCAAATCATAGGTAATGTACTTTAGGTGTAGTTTATGTAAGATAGAGAATAAGGCATATGCTGATCAGTAGACCAGTTCTCAAAGATGAAGGCTTTAGCATAGATCAGAATATCTAAATAAATGTATATTTAATATATATAAATAAATGTATATTTTAAGTTTAAACTTAAACATTTCAGTTATGTATGTGTCTTAGACTGGGCCTCTGGAAAACAGACTTGGAGATGGAGATTGAGGCAATTGGTACGTGTCCTCCTGCACTGACCAGACACTGGATGGGGGCTGTCCCAGGGGAAGGGGGATAACCTTGAGCAAGGCACCTTCCTTTCGGTGAGGGTGACTCTCAGGAGGTTCTCCACTGAGAACTTTCAGCAGATAACACTTACTGCAGCCGGGGAATCTGAGTGGTGTACCATAGCATCCACAACAGTGAGTGTCAATTTTTTGTGTGGTTTTTCCTTTTTAACAGACTTTTAAAAATTAACTGACTGACTCTTGGTCCAGATTGCTTTAGATAAGAGCTTCTTCACTGTTTATGTGTAATCTTCTGAAGGTCTCATCCTGTTTGATCTTCTTTACATGTGACAACTGTAATATAGCAGGACTGTGCTCTCACCAATCCTATATCTTAATTCAACAAATTAATGTGTGTGATGTGTTGGAAACTCTGTCTGCTTTTAAATACTTTCTCGTATATATTTTGAGATTCTTGGAACCAAACTCATATTTTTCTTCTTAAATTTCCAAGGACCCTTTTGGCATTTGATGGTATACTTTAGTAAATTCTCCATTTTTATACTAACGGTCATCTTCCTCTCATGCCCTGTGAACTGTAGATCTCCACCTGCATTACTAAAGAGTAACCTTTAGTTACACTTCCACCTGCCACGAATAACTGCCACCCCTGTTCTTTTTACTTTAGGCTCTTCCCTTAGACATGCATCTCTTTATTGTGATTTCAACTTGAATGATGGCCAATTTCCAGGATGCCCAAATTTCATTTTTAGATGTATTCTTTCCAATTCTTAAAACAGGAGCCCTGTTTATACGGTTGTTTTTGTTTATTGTTAAATCAAAATTTGCTTTTCATTTCTCTCAGCTTGCTTTGCCCCAAATTGTAAATGCTGAAGGGGCAGTCTGAATCCCTTTGTGTGCCCATAAATATAGCACAAAGATACTATGATTACTCTATAGTGTCTATTATATTTTCTCTTAGCATTTTAGCATGTGCTGACCTTTTAGTAGGAACACTATTCAGTCTCATTTATACTTAGCCCTTCATTTAGCCAAGTTTTGTTGTTTCCTTGGTTTCAAATTTTATCTCTTTATGCGAACTGGGAACTGAAGCCTTTCATTTGACTTGTGATCTTGTACATTCTGGAAGCTCATACATGTAATCGTGAAACAAATAAAGCAGCTGGAAGAAATCTTTCCTGAACAAAACCCAAGTGGGGCATTTGGGTGCGAGCCAAGATTTGAGCAGCTACAGAGGGAGACGTACACAGGCTGCGTATGTTACAACGCCAACAAACACTTCTGGCCAAAGAGGAATGTCCTGTAGGTAATGGTCAGATAGAAGGTAGGGACCCTTACACATTTAATTGCCTGACCACAAAATAAAGTGTTTGCTGTAACCTTCCAAGGTCTCTGTACTAAGTTAATTCCTTTGATTTAACTAATGGCAGAAGAACACTGTGACTCAGTGGACTAAGCAACAGATTGGAGTTATGAGTCTGTTCAGTTTGAGCCTTGGCCTCCCACTAAGTTGCTGTGTGATCGGCAAGATGCTGTGTGTTTAACTTCCTGGGCTTCTGTTTCTCCATCCAAAATTAGGAATTGTAATAGAAGTTTAGCTTAAGGAATCCCAAGAATACCAAACAACTAAATAAATAAATGAGGCCCTGTAGAACGAAATTCTGTGTTAACTTTCTCTTTTTAGAGGAGAAAGTTAAATGCCCTACAGTTACCAAATAATTAAGTAAAATAAGTAAAATTTCAATGAACATTTTGACAAGATTGGTTCTTTTATTTATTTACATATATGCATATATATCTGGATTTACACATACAAAAGCAAGAGATTACAATGGAGGTAGGTTTAAAACAAATGTAAAGGAGTGTCATAAGTTTTTAATCATATATCAGTTCCTCTGGGCAGTGTTAATTGTGCTGAGTAGTGCTTCTCAAACTTTCAGTGCATAAGAATCACCTGCAAGATTTTTAAAACATCCTTTCTGGGCCCCAACCTCAGAATTTCTGATTCAGTAGATAGCATGGTGGGGCCTGAAAATTTGTATCTAACAAGCTTCCATGTGATGCCACTGGGGTGCAGACCACACTTTGGGTTTGCATAGTCTAGAGACATCAGAATGCCAAGATGAAGAAGACACAATGGTGTCTATATGGTAGATAGGATTAATATTAATACTCCACAATGGGCTAATATTAACCACACTGTATCACTATGTATGTGCGCACTGTGCATGTATTTTAAAAGCATTTCAGAGAACACAGCATGTGCAGAGGCTTAGAAAATGAAACCACATGACACGCTTGGGGACGTGGAGTTTGCATTCTGTAGCAGAGAGCACATGGCTAGCCAGGGGAGTCTGGTGGAGGTGGAAAGGCGAGGAACATGTGGCAGGAGAGATGCCAAGAACTAGGTAGAGCTCTGATCATAATGAAGGGGCTTGTGTGCCCCAAGGAATTTCTCCTAACCTGGTAACAAAAGGAATGGAAAAGACAAAATTGAAGATTCACAAGATATCTCAAGGAGGTAGAGTTAATGACAACATAGAATTTGGCCAAAGATAATTTAGTTAACCCAAGAATCTTGCTGAAATGCTACTTTGGTTGAGAGTTAATCTCTCGGGTATCTGGTTTCTTCAGTTCTCGTAATTTTCGTGCACCATGTGATGACTTACGTGTTCTTAAATGTTCCCTGATTTCCATTATTTTCCAGGTTCTTTTTCAGTCTAATGAATTGTCAGCTAGTCATCCTTGTCCAAAATTGATTATAATAATGAACAATTGAAATACCAAGATATTGACAATAAAAGTACCTTACCAAAAAACAGATTTTCTTTTTATAAAAGCAATACGTGCTTGTTACAGAAGCTATAGATGAGCAAAAAGGGCTCACATAATCCCACCCACATTTAGAAAATCACTGCAAAATCCCCTGGAGACTAACTTGTTAGATTCTTTTCTATGTATATATGCATTCTTCCCCACCAAAGTAGGATTACATGATATATGTTTTGAAAACTAGCATAGTTTGTTTAACCAATCTGCCAATTTTGGGACCTTTGTACAATTCTAACTTAATTCCCACTGTTTGACATTTAGGCTGTTCCAAGTAAATTCCCTATGGCTGATGCCTAAACTGAAAGTTGAGGAACAGGAGTCAGCCAGGCAAAGGTGGTAGAGTGGAGGGATAGATGTTCTAGGCCAAAGTACTGCCTGCACAGAGGCCTAGAGGCAGGTGACCATAGCATTCGTGAGAAGAGAAAGATGTACAGTAAGGCTGGATCATGGAAGGCGAAGGTGATGGGAGTGGAGGTTGATGAGTTTAACACCTTGCAACTAATAGCCTGTAGTTGGACATCCTCAGGACTAACTGGCCAAAATTAAGTTATGAAAAAAGTAGAGAAAAAAAGGTAAATAAAAAGAGAAAAAATCTGCAGCCTATTTCTGAACACTATTCCTTTTCAACCAGATTGTTTTAACACATTGTTGCTTTTACCAACTTGATTTGGACTAAGTTGGTTTTGGCAAATGGCTTTCAATCAAATGTCATAGATCCAAATTAACAGGATTTGGGGGCTTATTGACTCAGTGGTGTGCTGGAGCCAGCTCATGTAGGCTCTCAAGCCAGTTCTGCCCATCTTTTCAGTAACATCACCTTGGTAGCTTGAAATCAGCAAATTCTACAAATCAGGGATTTTTTTTTTTTTCTACTTTCATGAGAGCCAGTTCTCCAGCACACCAATAGCTGAGTGAAAGGGAAGAAGTCCAAAATAAATGTTCTGGGTTTTGGCTTGGGAATTGAACATCAGTGTTATACATCAGCACTAGGATTCATAAATGTTGGAGTCAGAAATACTAGGGTTTGAATCCTAACTGCCATTTTTCTGCCATTTCAATCAGAGTAATTAACTTCTCTAGGCCTCAGTTTCCTTATATGTGAAATGGGGTCACTAATATTTAACTTATGGGATAGTTATAGAAGTTAATCCTTGAGAGACAGAGCTATAACGAGTTTTACTGAAATGGAGGAGGAACACAGGGCATTAAGTTTATTTTTTGATACTTGAAGTTTGAGTTGCTTTGGGGAGCTTTAGGTAGAGAATTCTGTAATAATAACAACAATAGGTAACATTATTGCATGTTAACTATGTGCTTCTACGTGCATTATCTTATTTAATCCTCAAAAGAACTATATAGGTAGATACCAATAATATGACTGCTCCCATTCTGAAGCTGAAGAGACTGAGGTTTAAGTGTCTTTCTCAAGGCAAGACAGCCGGTAAGTGCAGAGAAAGAATTTGAAAGGCAAGTCTGTTTGAATTCAGAGTCTGCCTTAACTGATATGCATATGGGATCTCCACTCAGCAGAGACATCTGAGCTAGAGGGTATCAGTTTGTGAATCCCGTGAGTGGTTGAAGTCTTAGGTGTGAATGAGGTCACACTGGAAGGGTCTGTAGAGTGAGAAGAGTTGAGGGCAAGGAAACAACCCTGGGCAACACCGGCATTTGAAAGGCGAGATGAGAGTTTAGACAAAGAATGAATGACCAGAGGTTTCGTATGCCACTAGTAGATCACAAAAGGTAAGAATTAAAAAGGTTCCTTGGATTTGACAATATGAAGAACATTGATAATCTTAATGAAAGCGGTTTGGCTAAGACAATGAAGGCAGAGGCCAGATTGCTTTGTGTTGAGAAGTGAATTGATGATAAGGAAGGGTACAGGTTCTGCCTCTATTTTATGGATGAGGACACTAAAGATTAGTGAGAGAACTGGTATAAACTCCTTTTGAAGAATAAGACCCTAAAGAAGCAACTTGGAATCTAGGGAAATATTTAAGAATGTAGATGTGTTGGGAAGAAATAGTGAGTACAAGTGAAGGTATAGGAATATGATTGAAGGAACCAAGACCCTTCTTTAGGAGATAGAAGGAATGAGAACCAAAGGCTGGCAGAAGAATTAGGGCTGAATTAATCTCAGGTTTGGGTTTTATAGGTTGAGTGTGATAGAAGAACAAGGAGGCAGGGAACTGAGGATAATGGTCAGTATGACCAAAGGCATGGCACCAGGGGCTCTTAGGCTAGGGAGAGATTAAGTAAGACCAGGAGGCCACTCATAAACTGAGAGAATGTAAAGTGGTCAGAGTCCTGGGAGTCTCAAAGATGTCAAAGGGAAGTTGGGAATAAATGAATAATAGAGTTGTGAGAGTAGGGAGTTGTGCACGGTATTCTTGACACTGGGATCTTGACATTGAACAATTCATGTTCAGAGAAATCTGGATAGTTGACAATGTCCCTGATCTGGCCATTAAAAGTCAATTTTTGAAGCCTAGTGAAGATGAAGGTTTTCAGAATTGAGGAGATCAAGGGACCCTCAGCATAGAATTGTGGTTGAGACCTTGCACAGGTATCTTTTTGCATCCCCATCTAACAAGACTATGTATTTTTATAATACTTTATTAATAATCCAAGTGTTATATCTAAAGAGGTGTCCTTCTCAATTATGGTAGAAAAATTCCTGATGGTTAGTGACATATTCTTTAATTAGTGCCCAAGATATCTAATAGAATCTTCAACTTTTTCTCAAGATCCTCATCCTGAGATTAGTAGGGGATGATATGAAGGTCCTAGGTTTATTGCTTCCTCTGGAGAATGTACAGCTTATGCTTTCAGAAGTATAATGCTAATAATAATAATAGCTATCATTTGTAAAGCATTTACTGCATGCCAACCACTGTGCCAAGCATTTTATGTTGATTGTTAACTCCACAAGATAGGTGTAGGTTCTGCCTCTATTTTATGGATGAGGACTCTGAAGATTAGAGAGGTTAAGTCTCTTGCCCAAGGTCACTCAGCTTGAAAATGACAGAGCCAATATTCAAATCCAGATGGTTTGCCTCGAGAACTCAAGGTCCTAATGATGAAAATCTGCTTATCAACATCTGGGGAGACCTAGGTCAGCCTCATGTGGAAGGTTAGTGTATTCCGGTTTGTGAAGGAAGAGGAAAGTGGCCATCCTTGGGATTCCTGCCCAGAGACACAGCACTAGACCAGGGGCTCCTGACTGCACTTTCATCTCCCTGTTGCCCATCTTCAAACTGCTTCTCCTAGAGCACAGAATCACAGTGTCTTTGGGGCATTTCATCACCCCATACAGTACTGCTTTCCCAGGACAGTGCCCCTCACTGCCAGAGGAAGCATGAGACTTCTTCCCAAAGTCCCCTAGGAGTTAAACCTCTGGGCTTGGCATATCATTCTGCCACTGACTCTTGGAAATATCAGAGGGTTATTGCATACAGACACATTACTGTGATGGAGCTTGGCTGTTTAAAGTGCAAGAAGGTGGTTGTGCTGATGTGAAAACCTTAGTTCAAGAATGCTCAGAAAAGTAATATAAGAGGAATGCAAGAAGAAAGCATTTCTTTTGTAATGATAAAAATGAGTTACTCAATAGGAAGGACCTCCTTGAAAATCATGTTAATTTGCTTCTAAATTAATTTGCTATTTGCTGAAAGCTATTTTCAGAAAATGATACCTTGTCCTGTGTATGTCTAACTCCAACTTTCATATTTAAATGGTGCATTTACCAAGGTCTCATACTTGGATGAATTCCTGATGCATATTCAGAAAGCACTAATGGAAGAGAAATGGATGAACATATATTTTAAAAACTGCTGTATGTTATATATTTCTTTTAGCTTATGTTCATTTGCCAAACGAAGACATTTTTATCCTTATCTGCAAGAGCAAAAGAATAGTTCACCTTATCTTGCAAGATGTAAAACAACAAAACAGATTTGTTTTACTTTTAAAGTTAGGTATTAATATATTCCTAAACAATATAAATTTGTACCAAATTCCTAATCCCTATAACTTCCCTCCCCCCACTTCCTCCTCCAACACACATACAATGCAAGACACAGAGCCAGTAAGAAGTTCGCCTGGCAGTCCACCTCATAGTGCTACAGAAAAATAACAAGGAGAGTTTACCTTACTCCTGATCATGGGCCCTGAGGACAGAGGGCTGATACCCAAAGCCAAGTCCTAGAAGTAATAACAAAAATAGAGCCAGGAAATTGAGTTCCAACCAGGACTTAGTTAAGGCCTAGGTATTAGCACTCAGGGGTTGAGCCAACACTGGGTGTTGGGTGTGGGGTGTGGATGGGAGGAAACGACTGGGAAGGCTGAGAGTGTAGAAAGGGAGGGGTAGCCATGAAGAAGGTGCCCAGGATGGATTTCAGACCAGGAGGGCCAGTGCCCAGGCAGCAACATCACAGGAACCCACGCTGGGTCATTGTGGCCTTCCTTATATTCATTCATCTACCCAGCAGTTCCCTGCTTACGATCCATGGCCCCAGGGGTCTGTAAGGTCAAACTATTTTCCCAATACTAAGGCACTGTTTGCCTTGTTTCTCTCTGTAAACATTTTGCATTGATGGTGCAAAAGCAGTAGTAGGTAAAATTGCATGAATCAAGACAGTACTACCCAACTGCAGTAGCAATCACTGTATTCTCTATCACCTTGCCCTCGCAGCTTAAAAAAGTTGTCAATTTTGCTTAAGAATATTCTTGATGAAGCATTAAAAATTATTAAATCTCAATCCTCAAATGCACACCTTTTTAATATTCTGGGAAGTGTCCATATGGCATTTCTGTTACATGCCGAAGCACGATGTTGTCTCCAGGAAAAGCATTTGCATGATTGTTTAAGGTTGAGATCCGAACTGGCCACTGTTTTAGTGGAATACTATTTTTATTTGAAAGAATGACTGACAGACAAACTACGGTTATTCAGACTTGAGTATTTGGTCGACATTTTCTCAAAACTGAACGAAGTGAGCCTGTCATTTCAAGGAAAACAACTGACAGTATTTGTTGCCAATAATAAAATTCAAGCTTTCAAGTGAAAATTAGAATTTGGGAAACTTGTATCCACCACTGTGAGCTTGACAGCTTCTCAATACATAAAGACTTTTTGTGATGAGTTCAGTGGTAATATTAAATATGATTTTTTATTATTGTATAGTGAAATATGCTAATGTTTAGAAGATCTGTATGTGAATAAATATTTATTGATGACCAATGTATGATGTTACAAAATCATGAATCTTGCTTGGGTGAAAGATCCATTGAAAGTACAAGATATACCAATGTATTTTAATGTGATAAAGTATATAATTGATATGGTTTCAAATTCTACATTGCAGCTAGCCTTTAGAAAATACCACTTATTAAGTTATAGTATAGTATTAAAAAAAGAATATCTACAATTGTCTGAAAAGACTATTAAAATACTCTTCCCCTTTTCAACTACATATCTATGTAAGGCCACATTTTTCTTTATATACTACAGCCATATCCCTACAAAGAGAATTCAGAAGCAGGTATGAGACTCTAGCTATAATTATTAAGCAATATGTTTTAAAGACAAAAATGTAAAATTTTGTTTTGGAAAATGAATTTTCACAAAAACACGTTATTTATTGCTAAAATGCAGTGGATTTATTATTGTTATTTTAAAATGAATTAGTGTTTTAAAATTTTCTCAGTTTTAATACTCTTTTCTAGTATGGTAAATGTTGATAGGTATAACCCACATAAACAGAAGCTCTAGGGTTCTCAGTTTTTAAGAGTGTAAAGGAATCCTAAAGCCAGAAAGTTTGAGAACCACTGCTCTAGTACATACAGAGACCTGTGTACTGGGCCTGGGCTGGCGCAGAGAGAGCACTCCTTGCCCATGGAGCTAAAAGTCACCTATAGTTAAACAGGTAAGTCCCATAAAGTGTGGTGAGTGCTATGATAGGAGAAGCACAGGGTGATGTGGGAGCACATTACGGGGCACCTGGCCCTGTTTAGGGAAGACTTCCAGGAGGAATTAATGTTCCTACTGATTCTTGAAGGCTGACTAAGAGTTAGCCAGGCAAAGAGGAGAGAATGATTACTCTGAGTATATGGAAAAGCATGTGCAAAGCTGTCCATGCAAGAGATCTTGGCTTCATTGCAGAAACAAAAGAAGTAGAGTGTACCCAGAGCACAGGATGAAGGAGGATGGTGTGACATTAAGCTAAACTAGAGGACAGCAGCCACATCATGAAGGGCCTCGTGAGGTCAGGAGTTAGGACCCCCTCCTAGGGAAAACAGAGGATATTGGAGGGTTTTAAGGCAGGAGAGTAACATCAGATCACATTTTATATCCCTCTGGCTGTACAGAGTGGATGGCTAGAGGCAGGGGGGCCCGTTAGAGGTCATTGCAGCCATTAAAGAGATGGTGGAACCTGGACTAGGGTGTGGCTGGGGTGTTGGGGAGATTGTGTAAAAAGATAGGGTATGGAGAGATGTGGGAAGATTTAAGAGAGACTTGTGCGGAGCAGTTTACAGATCTAGGTAAATAGCCTGGGCGTGGTTAAAGAGCGAAAGGTGGGCATCAGGGTTGAACCTAGGTTTCAGGTTCAGCACCTGCGAGTAATGATAATGTTCACGGACAGAGCGAACACAGGAGGTGCAGGTTTAGGAAAGAGCAGGAGGAATTCCGTTTGAGTTGACTGTGGGATATCTGAGAGGAGATGCACAATCAGCACTGAGATATATGGTTCTGAAGCTAAGGAGGAACATCTGGACTAAAGATGTAGATTTGAGAATCATCAGCATATAAATCGTAACTGAAGCCATGGGCTGAGTGAGATCTCTCAGAGAGAGGATTTAAACAAGAAGAGAAGACTGCCTAAGAGAGAAGCCTGGGGAGTACCAGTGCCAATATTTAAGGGATAAGCAAAGAGAGGAGAGTATGCAACTATTGCTGAAAATAGTGCCCAGAGAAGTAAGAGAATCCAGAGACGATGTGGTCATTGAGGCCAAGTGAATCCCGTTTCAAGAAGGGGGAGGGGGAGGGGTCAGCAGTGGCCAGTGCTATCAAGAAGTCAGTGAAATGAGGATTAAGGGGGTCTATTTGATTTAGCAACAGAGGTAGTTGTTGAATCATTGACTGTTTCCAGAACAATGTCAATGGAGCGGTAGGCTCCAGCAGGTTAAAGAGTGAGGGAGAGGGGAGAGGAGAGGTAGAGAAGGGGGAGAGAAGATAGCAGATGGAAGGGGAGAGGGGAGATGAAGCAGCTGGGGGAGAGATTGAGACTGATCTGAGACTGCTTTAATTCAATGGGTTTTGGGGAGATGTGGAGAGAGCCATGTCTCCAACAAGGAACCAAGTTCCAAATCAAGACATGAGGTGAATGAGCATTAGCTGAAGAAGTTGAGGATGTAAGATAGTTTACAACGTTCTGTGGTGCTCAGTGGAAAGGTTTAGGAGGAAGAGAGTGTGGGAGTTTAGATCGAAGGAGGAAAAGCACAGAGCAGTGTGAGGAAGAAGGTATGGTGGATGGGAAGGCCAGAGGGGCTCACCAGAGTGACCACGCATGGCATTTTGTGAGGAGTCAGGCAGGATATACAGAGAGCTGAATCTTATTTTAGATATTGGTATTGAATTTCAGCAATCGTATCTTTTTACACATTGATGCATTTATATCCCAACCTAAAATTTGTCCTCAAAAATAGTGATTCTTTTTTTTTTTTTAACCAAAACATCATTTTCTGGCCAATTCAAATTATTCTTGTATGTTTCTATTGTTTACTTTTATGTTCACCAGGTTAAATCTTCAGTTATGCCAGTGCCATTAAGAGTTCCCTATGTAGAAAAATCTCTTCATTATGAACACATTTATTGCTTCATTGAGTTGCCTATTTAAAATGCAGAGAACCACAAATTAAATGTAGTGCTTTTCCATTTTGAAAAAAGCGGATGAATGGTTACTATTTTCTTGAATACATCATGTTTGTCTTACATAATTAACAGTCCAGATTCATAGGCTGACAGATGCCAATCCCTGCTTGTTTTAATATTTGTTCCTCAATGGTCATTATTAAAAGGGATGCTGCCTAAGACTTGAACGTGCCATGTTCTTCATCAGGGAAGTGATAAGACAGATGTAATGGAGACAATTGCTTTTGGGGGACAGCTAAGTGGTCTCCAAAGTCTATTTCTCTAAGGTTAATTATGCCAAGTATAAAACAATTTCTTCATGGAAATTATAAAATAAAATAAAGTATTTTAAGTAGCTGTAATATAAGACTAATCTGTTAAATGCTTCTAGACTCCAAGTTTATAGCCCTTTACTAAATATTTATTATTAATATATTTAAGACTTAGGTGTTTGTTCCAGATACATGCCATGCCATAATTCCCTAGATTTCTAGTATTGATAAATTTTAATATACCTGTGTTGGATATATACATGAAGGCTACAATATAGTACAAGGGCACTTTAAAAATCTGTGAGTAATGCATAGTGGATCTAATCTGGAAGTCAGACTTGACTTTGTTGTTGCCTTTTGACTGAACTAGGCCGTTTGAGCTGCTTGCTGAGCCACCTCATTCTGTTTCCCTTAGTATTTCATATATCTTGTTTTTATTCATTGCACTGCCTTTAATCATGTTGCATATCCTGGTATATTTTGTAATTTCCTTTTATTGAGAGCTTAACTTCCCTATGGATTTATCCTACAAGGGTTATCATTGAGGGGTTTGGGGATTGCCTCAACCCCAGGCTAATAAGTTTCTTAGCTCTGAAACAAGTCATAAGTTAGGCATGGCTTGGGTTTCGTCCTGCAGGGAAGTAATTTTTATGCCCACGTGAAATCAGACTCAGATGCTAGTTATGCACAGACATCTCATCTTCATTTCTAATCATAGATAATTTGGGGCCTTGACCCTAAGTGAAAAAAGAAAAATGAAACTAATATTACCCCCGCAGCTCCCCACCCCACCCCCGATATCTGTGGGGCATATTCATTACTCATATCCTTTTCTCTTTTCAGACCCCAAGCCTTTCCAGCGTCTGCCCCCACCTCCGATCTCACAATGGCCACAGAGTCTTAGACATCACTACCAGCATGGGTTTATTATTTTTTTCTATTCACAGAGACTCTCTTTCTTGTTTTTAAAAATGATTATATCAGTCAGGGCCCCAGCAGAGAACAGACTATTATTCAGATACTTAAATTTAAGAGATTTGAATGAAGGTACTATTTACAGAAGTATGGGCAGGGATAAAGAATCCAACAAGGTCATTTGGGGTACGTGGAGACTAAGAAGAGCAGGAAGCTGTTACCACTCCTAGCCCTGAAAGGGCAAGGGGGGAAATGTTGTTACTGTAGGCCAGGGAGAGCTGGAGCTGTGGGGAGGGGCTGCCTGGTAGAAGCTGAGTTTGGAGGGAAGAAGCCACCACTAGAAGGAAGGCATGAAGCAGGGAGCGGGGAGGGAAGAAATATCCCATCCTCTCTCCTGCCACCCACCTGTCTCTTGCTGGTAACTTCTGTTGGCCAAACTGAACTGGAAGGGAGCCCAGGTAATGTGGTCCAGAGGGGCACAGAGCAAGGTAGAGGATGGATTGGCTGGATATGCAAATAGAAAACAAATAGTACAAGGCTTATGTGGTTTAAATAAATATTTTGTCTGTTATTTCTATATGTTGTAGAGGGATGGGAATTTTCAGCAAGTGTTTACTCTGCCATGTTGACCAGAAGTTTGATAATCCCTACTCCAACTTCTCACCCAGCTGACTCCCTCATTCAGGCACACCCCTAACATTTGCAGGGCCTGGGGCAAGTGTACAGATGGAAGCCCACACACTATATGTCTATATATTTAAAAAGTATAAATCAATATAAACTATTAATATCTGTTTTATCTTCCTAGCTTGACAAATATATGTTAATAATGAGCTAGAAGGCAAAGGTTTGATTTACAAATAATTCATCGATTCCTTGGAGGTTCACATGGCACATCCATGGCACAGGGGAGTGCTGACCTGTGGTCCCCAGCTCTGCTCCACATGGTGAGGAGCCTCACACACACTGTGTAGACACCCAGCCCCCACATCCAAGCCTAATCTACATCCCCTTCAAACAACCACCCTTTGGGTAGACTCTCAGGAAGAGGCCTGCACAGGCACTAAACCAGGCTCAGGGCTGTCTGAGAAGGTAATTATAGGGTCCCAGATACCTGGAATGTGGTCTAAAAGGTAAGGGGCGTTGGCTCTGGGTGT
>RJWJ010002947.1:0-92657 GCA_004363605.1 Indri indri
GGGTGAAACACAGGTAGTTGGGTTCCAGAAGCTACCCTCTTAACCACTGCACATAATGCCTCTCTGCCCTTGTTATATGCTTGGACTATATTTGTCCATTTTTAAAATGTATGAGGGTAGAGAAGCAGTCATACCTTCTAATACATATGTGTTTAATCAATCTGAGGTAGTTAAGGGGGAACTATTATTTTTCAAAATCATGACGTTATTTCCTGATGAAGAATTTCCTCAACTGACAATATTTAGCATCCCCTTAAAATAGTAATACACATTAGGAATCCTCTTTATTCTTTTCATTTAAAATAAATGATATGTTTTAGCCTTGAAAAAACATTTTTAAGCTACACAACCTAGGCTTTCATAGAACAAAAGGTCTTCAAAATTCCTCAGTGTTAATCTACAAAATTGAACAAACTGAAATAGAGTTTCTAGTAAACCATATCCACCATTTTCTTTTTAAAAATCGAACACTGTGTAAACAAATCAAATTTAAGATACCAAGGGAAAAAAATATGGTTGAGGGGGAAAAAAGGAAAACAAAACAAGGACACTATTATTCAGCTCTGTACTTAGGTGTAACAAGAGCTATCAATCTTTCCTTCCATGAACACTAAATTGAAAAGGAAAAAAAAGAAAAAGAAAAATACAGATCAGTCTTCATAACCAGAGGCCAGAGAAACTTCAAGTTATGAAAACCTGAACTGACAATTTGAAGCCTCTAACTCTTGGAAGGACTGCATGCATTTTTATTCCTGGACTTTTGTCTCCATTTTTAATCCTTTGCTCTATGGCCATCTTGACAAGTACTGATGGAGTGGTCTCGTCCAGGTGCTTGCCTTTCAGAGGCAAAGGTGACAACCACACTTTAATCTCTAAATCTTTCCAAATAATTCATTTTTTTCATAAATCTAGTGCTCAATAGCAGTAACAACACTGCAGAATCTTGAGAGAGGGAAAAAGAAACAAACCCAGAACTTTAACTTTCGTGACAGTTCAACATTTTCTTTCTTCATTTTTAAATAGATTCTTTCTGCACAAAATATGCTTTGTACCAGCAATTGTATCTTTTGATATACAGATCAAAAACAAAATATTAATATGGGATTCTCATGTTTACACTGGTAATAACTTGCCTAAAGAGATAGTCATTCGTTCAACAAATATTTATCATGTGTTACTATGTGTCGACACTGTTTTAGGCATCAAAGATTTCATAATCCTGAAAAAGCCAGAAAATGCCAATGCCTCATTGAGCTTGCACTCCAAGAGAAGGGAGAAACAAATAAATGAAGACGGGATCGTCTGAGACCATGCAATCAGCACTATGACAGACATACGCAGGGTCCTATGAAAGAGGGAGCTGCAGTGGGCTCACACTTCAGTAGGGTGCCAAAGCGGCCTCACTGACTAGTGGGCATTGAATTGATTCCTAAAAGAAGGAGCCAGACTGGGAGAAGTTCTCTCCTTGCAGAGTGAGCAGTAACTGCAACAGTCCAGAAGGGGCAGAAAAGGATGCAGCATGTTCCAGTAACAAAAAGGAAACCAATGCACCCTGACAACATGAACTTAGAGAGGAATGACAGGAGATGAAGGGAGGGGGAGTCTCAGAAGGTCTTGTAGGTCCCAATAAAGAATGGGAAGCCACCAAATGTGCTTGAGCAATGGAATTGCATGATCTGATTTACATTTCAAAGATCATTAAGGCTGTTTTTTGGAGAAAATTTCAGAGGGAAGCTAGGACAGAGACAGGGAGACAAATAAGGAGAGTATTGCAGCCTAGCAGAACGTGGTGGCGACTGGGGGTAGGAAGCAGAGATGGAGAGGAGCCAACTGGCTGATAAACTGGATGGAAGAAACAAAGACAGTCGAACAATGCCCTACCAGGAGACTACTTTAAAATGAAATCTTTGCTGTTGTGCAGCACATCCAAAATACAAAAGCTTGCTTTCATATTACTTAAAAAAAGAATGTTTTAAAATGGGAAAATACCCCTAATTACATTGCACATACAGAGAATGAACTGGTTTCTGCTTTTTGAAATAAGTTTTAACCAAAAAATCCATAGTTAATTTATAAAAGATGAAAGAATGATTTAGTTACAACTGTTTAGAACATCGATGTGATACTCAAGTAATTAAAAAAATCTATTTCAAGGAAATATTAAAGAAAACCGATAAGTTTATAAATGTTATAACCACAATCGTCGAAAAGTAAACACAAGCTTATTTTTAACTGCAGAATGATTTTGATATTTTGAAACTCTGTGGGAAAAAAATCCTGTATCCCAATCCCTATTTGATCTTTGTAAAAGTCAAGTGGTTTGAAAAGCGAGTCTATGATCTCAGTATTTAGAAGCAGCATTCTAGAAAGCTTTAACACTTATTATAAGTACATTAATTTCCTGATTTAATTATTTTAATAATTGATATAGTCAATTCACAAGTTATCCAGATACTTTACCTTTTCTGATCAGTTAACTTTTGAGTTAAGAATTAATTACTAATACGAGCGACAGAAGATAAAAAAACCTCAGTAAATTTACCATTTATTATTGGCAAGGCTGAATAAAGGAAGACAAAAATCGACTGCTGAAAGAACCAAAATCAACTAAATTGAAAGGATAAAATGCTCTGCCATCCTACTGTCACCTGGCTGTGACACTTTGACCAAGATCGAGGTGTTACAATAGCAAGGATGACACAAGTCAGGTGTAAAATTCTGCTTCCTGCTGAGCTTCTTCATTTGTCCCTTGAAAATCAGCATAACATCAACCGTCTTGCAGACTGTTATGAGGATTACAATCAAGGTATGTGAGGCAAAGCAATGCCTTACATATAGTATATGATCACGAAAGGACAGCCACTCTTTTCAGAAAAATCTAATAAAGTATAAGTTAATTCCAATATATTCTGCTTTGGGAAATAATTTTTTTTCGGAAATAAAACATTTATAATACTGAAATAATCACTTCAAATGCACAAGTGTCAGGATTAATGCTCTAAAGTGAATTTGTTTGTCATCCTCTTGTTCCTTTGATCAAACAATACAGCTGAATACACCACCCAGGGATCAATACAGGGCTCCTGAGCCAGTCGATGCCACCGTCAACCGGCCTCCACAGCTTAATTTCTCTTAGACTTTCTTTGCTCCAGGAAGATAGATCTCATTATATTTTCCTGCCTATAGTTCTTGAATTAGTTTGAATGTACATAACGTGAGCATGAGGTCTGTGTCTTACTTATTTTTACATTCCCACTGCCTAGCACAAGCCTGACACAAAGAGTTGGATGGATAAATGCTCATTGTGACTCTGCTCAGAGAATTCTCCAAACCTACAACCTTCCTATTAAATCAACGTGATTCCCATCACCTTTTGTGAAACCAAGCTTAAGTCTGATTTTACTTAAACACACACATACACATACTGCATCAGAACAAACTGAGCTACTTGGTATCACTTAGTACTCTAACTGAACATGTCCAGAAAACTTGCCAGTTTTTCCTATGCGTTCACATTTATCTATATTATCTCCCAGTTGGGGTGTCCATCCCTAAGGGAAGGAGCTGAGTTGCCCTTTTTTTTTTTTTTTTTTGCAATAACCCTTGAAATCTGAAACAAAATCAGTTGGCCCTAAGGTAGACATCAATGAACACCAGAGAGAATTCACTCAGCATTCCAACTAGTATAAATCCCTGCTGCAGTACATGAAATAGTATCTGTGCCTGGAAGCATCTATATATGCTCAAAAAGTATCTCTCTACTGCAAGATCAAATCTAACATCTTAAGGGGAAAAAAAATCAAAATTTAAACCTAATTGTTTTGATAATGGAATAAAGTTTTATCATATAACCAAATCTAAAAAAAGCATGAAAGATACCTTCAAGCAGTTTTTTCTCTGAAGAGAGTTTAGAAGCAGCAGAAGGAGCTTGGTACAAAAAGTCACAGAGGAACACGGACTGCGAAGACTCTTGATTTAATCCACCCTCAGAATGAATGTCATGCTGAGGGAAATCTAGAAAAATTAAAGAAATAAAACACTTGAAATTCAAAATGTAAACAATTTTCCCTTTGTTTATGAATATGTACGAGTTTTGCACTAGAGGAAAAACTACTTTAAATTTACCACAGAATAAATATACAAAGATATTTATTGTACTCTGCATAAAATTTGCAAATAAGCACTTAAGTCATGTTTATTATTCACGTATGAAAATCGGATTTAATTTTGGTGGAAATGATTATGTGGGATTTACTATTTTAATCTTCCGTTTATAAGATTAAAGAAATAGCAAAGATTTATTTCCTAAACTTTTTCTTGAAATGACATAAAAATAGGCTTAAGCATCTTTCATATTTTTGGTAATTACATTTTCTTCATTCTGACAGGTTTTTCTTATGATTTGAGAAAGAAACAGATTTAGGCTTCAGTACTTTCAGGGATCTATCAGAAGAGAACAGGTTGACGCAGAGAAGGTGACAGACCTGAGAATTTGTTGTGATAGAGGAATTCCATCTGCAGGCTCTGGCCGGCCCTCTTGGCCAGTAGGTATGGCGTGCTGTGCACGGGGTCTCCGGTTGCACACATGACATCTGCTCCACTGAACAGCAAAGCCATTGTTTCCAGAACATCTGGTTTCACTACAGCAGCACACAGAGCCTGGTCATTACAGAAAATATACCATTTAAGGGAAGAAGATAATATTCTAGCTATCAAAATGAGTAAAAGTTTGACAATTCATTTATGAGATCAAGTTTATACCCCTTTTTTCCTAAGAAGGTTAATAATAAATAATGATCTGAATTAGGCAATAGGCACAGAAAGTCTTCTTTGTGTGAATTTAATTGTAACCCAATTCCTTCACATCTCAATTCATTATTTTCTTGCTATGATGTCCCTTCAAAACCTAATCCATCATATTTGCTTTGGAAGATACGTTCATGCTCACATATTATGATAATGGCTGATGCTCAGAAAATTCAAAACATTTCAAATGGAATAATGAAATATCCACTAAATGTTTTGCCATATGAGAGTTGTTAATACATTTTTCCAACTTAATCAGGAGCTGCAGAATATTTAAATTATCATTGTGCTATGGGAATTCGAAAGATGACTGCAAAGCAAATTCAGGATCTTTCCCTTTGTGGGCTGGAGATGGGGGAAGTCAGAACAATATGCAAGAGGCCAGAAAACAATATTACTGACTTATGCTATGCAGCATCCTTGCACAAACAATATGAATGGCTGGAACTGACCTTTTTTTTTTTTTGTATTGAAGTAATAAGCTGCCTTCACACCTCTCCTCATCCTTTCTTCCCACCTTATGTCAGTTCTCAGAGCTCACTTTATTGGCTTCCCATTTGCTTCTAAACCCTCAATTATGGCACCTTGATCGGACTGTAGCCTTGGACTCACCACTTTAACTCCTTCCTTACAAGGTGTGCCTGGATAGATCACTGGTTAATTTGCCCTCAGTGATGCAGGCTCAAGACAGTCACTCATCAGCTGTCCCCCTAGGCAGCTCAGAATACATGAATAGAAGGCAAGCAGTCTCAGGACACATTCACAGTTCCTACCCTGGAGTGGCAGCTGTTAAAAAAGTACTCATCTTTTCCACCATGGACTAGATCTGCAGCCCCCGACCCCCAGGCCATGGACCAGTACCAGTCCATGGCCTGTTAGGAACTGGGCCACACAGAAGGAGGTGAGTGGCAGGTGAGCAAGCAAAGCTTTGTCTGTATTTACAGCCACTCCCATCGCTCACATCACCACCGAAGCGCCACCTCCTGTCAGATCAGCAGCTGCATTGGGGTCTTATGGGAGTGTGAAACCTACTGTAAACTGCACACGTGAGGGATCTAGGTTGCACGCTCCTTACAAAAATCTAATGCCTGATGATCTGAGGTGGAGCTGAGGCAGTGATGCTAGCGCTGGGGATCGGCTGCAAACACAGATTATCATTCGCAGAGAGGTTTGACTGCACAACAAATAATAATGTGCTTGAATCATCCTCACCTCCAGTCCATGGAAAATTGTCTTCCATGAAACCAGTCCCTGGTGTCAAAAAGGTTGCAGACCACTGGTCTAGATGACCTCTAGAATGTCCTTCACCTCAGAATGAAGAAGCCTGAATTCTTATACCTGACTTTGTACTCATTTGCTAGGTGATCTTGGACAAATCCCTTCATTTCTGGGTCTTAGTTTTTCCCCACCTGAAAAATAAAGGTGCTGGAAAGCATAAAGGCACTACCTCTTCCACTCTAATAATAGTCTGACACCCCCCAATTTAGTCACATGTATTTCCTCCCATTCCCTGTCTCATCACCCTACTCTTTTCCTTCAGAGCACACAGTCCTTGCTCTAGAGGATTTGTTCCAGTCTAGCTGTTCACAGTTGGTCTTCCCCAATTGACTGTCGCTCCCATGAGTAAAAGAAGCACATCTCGCTTTTACCACAATTGTATTTCAGCACCTAAAAGAGGACTCAGCAATTATTAAGTGTATAATAAACGTTCAATACAATGTTCTTTTTAAAAGATTATTCACTGACACTAAGTTGCCACTTTTAAGAAGTACAATGGGGAAGTAAGTCCCAATAGGTAAACTTCACTAAGATATTTAGAGGAAATGAGATTGCACCCCTTAATCTAAAACTTATCTAATGGCTTAGTCCATGGGAACTACGTAGTGTGACAGAGAGGACCTCCCGTGAGGACATAAATCACTACCCATTGACAAGATTCGCATTACCATCACAGGGGAAAAGGAACTGGCGGGATATATGGGCTCACTCTCCAAGCTCAGCGGTTACCTCCTCAAATCAATAATGTACTCTTTACATACTTATTTTATTGACTTCTGGTATGCAGAATTAGATTAAGCATAATCCTAGGTTTATGATATCCTCTTATTAGTGCATAAATGTCTGGTATGGTTAGTCAATTATTTTAATGATATAATTGGCAACCATAAAAACATTACCTATAACAAAATTAAATATCTGAATAATAACTTACATAACTATATAGCTCGCCCCCATCTTAGGAACCCATTATGAATCCTACATTCACTGTGTGCTTTTGCTTTAAATTTAGTTGGTGATCTCACTTTACTATTAACAACACCAAAGACATACAAAGAAGAAAAACTTATCCTAGTGGAACTAAATCAATAGAACAGATATATAAATCAATTTTATATATCCCATATTTTCAAATGTGGACAATGGTCTTTATTTTCCAAACTGTTCAACATAATGCTAATTACCCAGAGATTCTTATCCAGCAAGCATTACCATTAAAAAACACATTCAGGAACTGAGAACTGGCACAGTGGCTCACACTGTAATCACTCTGGGAGGCCTCAGCAGGAGGATCACTTGAGCTAGGAGTTCGAGACCAGCCTGAGCAAGAGCAAGACCCCATCACTACTAAAAATAGAAAAAAATTAGCCAGGCATGGTGGAGCAAGCCTGTAATCTCAGGTAGTTGGAAGGCTGAGGCAGGAGGATCCCTTGAGCCCAGGAGTTGGAAGTTGTAGTGAGCTATGATAACACCACTGCACTCTAGTCAGGGAAACAGAGTAAGACTCTGTCACCAAAACAAACAAACAAATAAAAAAGACTGAGAACTATGAAAAAATACATCATCTGAGCATAGAAAGATAAGTTTATCAAGGTTTATGCTTTAAATATCTACACATAAAAGAGCCTCCTAACACACAAGAGATGACGCAGTAATTTAGAAAAAGAAGGGGTGAGGGGATATTCAACAAATCCCTTTGCCAAAAGTTCTTTACCAAAAGACCAAACGTGCAGCATGAAATAGGCACCAAAGGATCTAGAATCACTCAACTAAAAGCAAATGAGACATCAAATCAGTGGTACTAAGCAAATCATAGTTTATAACAATACATTGTTATATGTCAATGTTGGTGACACTATCAGCAACATACCAGCTGAAGTTACGTTCAGTACCCTGTCCCTAAAACGGTGAAAGTTGTCAAAATATTAAGAATGGAGATAAGTCTGAGTTAGCTGGAAACTTAGTTATGGAGAAAGAATTTATCCTCTCTTGATAATGAATCCTTAAGTGAAACAATAGGGAAAAATCACTGGTACAATCTCACAAAAGGAAACAAAACAAAATTAAACAATTATTTTATCAAATAGTAAAAAATTTTTTACTCCTTATCCAGAATCTTGGCACACGTTTAAAAAGACATTAAAGTTGACATCTATTATTATCTTTCATTGAATACCTTATTTAATTCTTCTTTGGTGAGAGATGCCAAAAGGGTCTTTCTGAATTTTCCTTCTTTATATTTCTGAGTAATAAAGTTTTTTCTCTTTTCTACTGGTGAGTCCATGTGTAATTCTTCATCCTTTTGGAGATTACCAGCCCAAAAGTCATTTGCTCTCTTGTTTCCAATGACAATAAAAAGCTGCATGTCAAAAAATTACAAGACATCTCAGTTCATAAAATGTATGAATCTGTAGAAAATTGCATATTATAAATTAAAGCATAATTTACTAGAAAATACAAGAAAATACATGAAAGACTGAACTCTATCAAAAAATAAAGTGTGAAAGCAGTTACTATATCTATTTTTAATACGGCCTAGGTACTCTGAATAATGCTAAAAAAATTAGCTTAGAAAGAATTGCAAACAGCACTATTACAGCAAAAGTGTTTTTATCCTTTGAAACTCGTATTGAGACAGATACATTTCCAAGGGCTGAGTAGCTGGGCTAACGCTATCTAAAGCGAGCAGCAGGGGAACAGCAGCAGAAAATGGAGATAGGACACAGCACGTTAGACTCAATCACAGGTAATGATGAGCACGGCCAAAAGAAAGAATAGTAAATTCTGCCAAATGTTTTCATTCATTTTTCTAATATCTTATCCATGGTGGGTTAGAAAGAGAGTTCTAACTTTTTTAAAAAAAAGCTGTCAAGCCTTTAAAAGGAGTTATTACCATTAAAGCTCGTTGTACTTTTCATTTTTAAAATAACTATCTCATTTAGGAAGCATTCCGAAAGAGTTACTACTATCAAAAACACTATAAGCCATTTTCATGATGTGATGAGAACTTCATCAAAGAGCTCCTAGAAAAATTCACAGCACCCACTGCACACCTCTTCAGAGTCTCTGCTGACCCCCCACAGTTAAATAGGACTTACCTCTATGAGTTCGTTACTCCAAATGCTGGCGTCCATTTTTAGACTTCTAACCTTGGAATCTTTTGGTCCCAAAGATCTATGCTGTCCTAAAGTAAAAAAAAGAAAAAAAAAAGAAAAAAAATGCATTTCTATTTTAATTTGTATATAAATTTATTTTATCTTTTTTAAAAAGGTGTATATGTATGCGTGCATGTATGTGTGTATCTTCTCAACTTAAAACACACCAATGTCTGCTTTCCTGGATGCGAACTGCACTAAGAGTAGTGGTGGTGATTACACAGAAATGATAACCAACCACAATAAAGATGACAGCAATCACCTTTGTCAGCACCCTGCATTGGTATAAAACCACACTTTTAAAAGAATATATAGATGTGTGTGTATACAGACGTAAATAATTCTTCCTCATTTGGTAATTAGCTAGAAATCGCATGCCACTGAAAACCTTTTATAATGTGTCTGTTAAAGTCCCATGTACATAAATACAGATACTACTCCCTTACTATTACGAACACTTTACTATTGTAAAACTAGCTACGACATTAGTGTGTACTTAAACATCTGACGTGGATACTTCATTCAACTATCATGTCTGGACAAGGCGAGAGCCTGGCATTCTGTTACCATCAATTCGACTGCGCTGTAAACCACTATTCGGTCACCACTGAGCACCCAGGGGTATGGCAAATAAATTCTAAGCTGAGAAGGAAAAACGTCTACAAGTCATTGTCCTTGATCTGAAGGACCCTTTTCCTTATGAGCAGTAAAAGTTCATTCTTCTCCCTACATCGGTAAGAGGTTCTTTACCTTCCTTCTCTGAGGTGGAAACTACTTAGAGCACACGGCTTCAGAAGTCCCAAGGCAGGCATTCGCATAGGTTTGCATTTTAAAAGCCTACCTAAAGGCAATACAGTACCAAAAAGGAAAACACTTACAAGCCTTTAAGAAGAGCTGAGAGGGACTATCAGAGCAATCTGGGCAAAGAAACTGAGAGTGACTTGAGGCAGCAGCAGGAGAAAAAAAGAAAAGAGGGAAGAAAACAGATTTAAAGACAGCAAGAAGGTAAAATGAATGGGACGGGTTGGGCTTTAAGAAAAGAGGAAGGGGAAAGAGGGTCTCTCAGGTTTTAGGCCCAAGTGTAGGGTAAACAGGATTGCTTCTGACCAAGATCAAGAATATATAAAAATAGGCAGTTTTATAAGAGGGGTGGGGGCAGCAATGAAGCCTCCATTTTTGACATGTTATTTTTGAGGTATATTTGGCAAATCTAAGTAGAGATTCTAGTAGGTAGATAATTATGAGAGTTTGGTGTGCCACAGAGTGAGAATCATCTGCTTGAAAATGAGTATGGAATTCAAGTGATAAATGACACTCAGAAACAGCAGAGCAAAAGAGAGCTGAGAATGCAACCCAAGGGAACACATCTATTTCAGGAGCACGAAGAGAAAACGCAACCCACACAAGGATGACTGGTAGTAAAAATACACAGAGAGAAGACAGTCTCTCAGAAGCTGAGGGAGGATGGACGTCATAAAGACACATATTGGTCAAGGGTCTCCAAAAAAGAGAAGACAATAAAGATGTAAAGTGACCACACAGAAATTGAGAAGTAAAATACATTGGTAAATGTGGTGAAAATATTTTTACTGCAGTAGAGAGGAAAGGAGGCTGATTACAGAATGCTGAAGAAAAAGTAGGAAGTCAGAGGACTGGTTATTTTCATAAACATCCACACTCTTGTGAAATGCTTCTACATAAACATTTTTATTATAAGATATAGAAGATCTGGCACACAAAATTTAGAGCTCAAAACAAGTCTGATGTGAACAATACGTCTTACAAAAAGTGACAGGGGAAAAATGGACAAATCTTGCAGCAAGGTGTAAGCCTGTTCAGGATACATTCTGAAATATACTCACCTAAAATCTAGAAATTTCAACATTGTCTTTTTAAAATCCGTACATGGACTAGTAGGCACAAAATATGATTACATGCTTAAAAATCAATTTTTACATGTAAGTCATGCATAAGAGAAGTTTAGGGTCATGAGCTATTTCTGAATTTGATTGAAATGTAATAAGCTTTCCCTGGTATGACTTTGCACAACCATCAGCCAGGCCACATTATATATGACAACAAAAAGCATTCGGCGCCAATCTGCCACAGAGCAGTGATGAGCATAACTTCTCACTAATTACCTGCACACTTCTTACAGATGACAACACAGAGATTGATGGATGCCCAGTCTGGATCCGGGGCTTTGCAATCTGCACAGCTCCTGTTGGACTCGTTGAACCAAATCTTCTCAGCTACTTCATAATCAGAGAGAGTTTCTGCTATCGACTGCTGCACAGCTTCAATCCAGTCTTGTTTCTCTTTTTCAGACTCCGCCGTAAAGCTGAAACAATTAACATTTCTGCGTTATCGATCTCCCTTGTAAAGGCCAATTAAGTAGTATGTTCAACTTGCATATAAATTTCACTCCCAAATTAAAGAGCAGCTGAAAAATATGCCTTCTAGGCAGTAGTGGATTGTCTTTCCTGTTGAAAATCATCTACTTTAACAAACCTTTCCTTTTCCCTTTCATTTTCCACATTCCGTATGACTTCGTTTACATATCCTGAACAAAAGTTAATGTATGCATTTTTATGGCCAAGATATAAAAATTGTCTTGTTAGGTCAAAAGCCTAAAAAAGAGGCCATGTTTCCCAAGCAACGCTTATATAATAATCAGTAAGAGATTGGCTGAGTTTCAGGACTATTGGAATATTTTGCCAAGCAAGTATGCCATGATAGTCTGAAACTCCATTATCAAAAATGTCCACCAGAAATTGTGATTTTTCTTTTCAGACATAAAAAATAGATCCTTTTTTGTAATTAGAAGAATGTCCAGATGGCTTTAAGAAACTGAGAAATCAAAAAAAGTTGGAAGTGGTTACTATTCTAACAGATTTCTAACACATTTTTAGCCACGTTCTGATTTATTCTGATTCTCAGTGTTTACTGGGTGTTTTAGTGAAGAGAAAAAACATTAAACAGCAGTTCACTCCTTCAAGAAATATTTACTGAGCACCTACAATGTATCAGGGAATGTATTATACTACAGTCTACATACTTGGTCCATGACCCACAAAGTGATTTTTCACATTAAAATATTCCTTCTAAAGATGAAAATGCTTTGAAATATAATGAAAATAACAGATGGCTGACATATTCTAAATAACCCACAAAAATGAGCGGTCTACATGGATACTTTTTGAAGCACTTTATGATTCCATTATCATTATAATATTCATAAAATTCTGAGTTGTCTCTGGTTCTACTAGAAACTGGTCATAGCCAATATATATTTACATTTTCAGTTGAGGCTAGAATCCACGTATTTGAAAATAAAGCTTATTATTTTTATGAGATCATTTCTTTCTCAAAATTTGAGCCAGTGGACATATTTTGACAGACGAAATGAGCAACAGATTTGGTAGCAACTTTGAAATTTCTAAGTAACTGTCAGTTCTTCAAAAGCCTAGAGCAACTGCCTCTGCCTGCACACTACCCACTACCATGTGTTCATTATTTATAATAAATGACTTAATGTAGGTGAACGCAATAGACATTGACTTATGCCTATTCAGTATAATAAACCTATGGAGTCATTATAATTTATTGAACTATATTAAGGACTGTAAATATTCTTTTCATTGTCATGATGCAATTAGTAGAATGCCACAATGTAAGATATGGAATAAAATGCTAAAATATTTGGATCAATAAGTGCTATGAGGTCCATTAAATTCAAGATCACTTTAAGCTGAGTCCCTGGAGGAAATCGTATGGAACAACTGTAATTAGGAATTGATCTTAAATGAGGGACTATATTTGATTAGTATAAAAAAGAAGGCAAATAACAATACAATTTGAAAACGAGGTAACATGTTCTTTCAATTTTATTCCTTCTAAATGTAAAGGAACATATCAGCATATTTTTTGGTAAAGAATTAACATATTCACCAAGCCTACTAAATAAAAGAGGTATTATAAAACTACTCGAATTTCATGAAATAAATATCTTTTCAGGTTGCATGATTATTCAGGTCATGCTTACAAGGTATTTTTATATACTGGCTAATAAATTAGACAATATGGAAAAGAAAGAAGATAATTTTGTGTCCTCTAAGACATAAAATCACTACTAGCAATATACAGGTAGATCACCCAAGCTTTCCCGTAGCAGTACAAACACAAAATACCTAAAAATAGCTTACCTGAAACTCCTATAGGGAGTGATTATTTCAAAAGATTGTTTCACAGTTCGGTCCACTTGCTTTACATTTGCTACATTCATAGGAATTATGGTAATACCAAGTCCACTCTTAAAATCCTAGTTTGGAAAAAACATTAAAAACTATCAAGAAACCAACAAGATCGATTTTGAAAACATGGTATTTTCTAAAATACAATAAACCATACCAAATTTTACTATACGTATGCATATGGAATTAAAAAATCCATTAGGAAATAGATTGAGAGTGATTTTCTTATTTTAGATCGTCACTTTCAATACAGAACAATACTGTCCCATATTAAACTTGACAGGCCACTGATAAAGTGTGGGTTTCTTTCGCAAGAAAGATAAATTGACTAGGCCATAGATACTGAGCTACATGTGCTTTGCTTTTGAAAGCAGGCACCATATTCATCCTTATCCATTCAGTAAAGGACACTAACAGTTAACTTTACCACATACATGGTGGAGCCAATGACATCGTGGGGTTAGTATAATTACTGTTTATATGAAAAGATGGGGAAACCGAGACCCAAAGAGATGAAGTTACATGGCAAGTGCAGCTAGTCGTACGTGGCAGAAGGGCATAGGAGGCCAAGCTGTCTGACGGCTCGTTTCACTACACTGGATTCCCTCTGCCGTGCCATGTTATTTTCTCCTCAGTTACTCTCAAACAAAAGCATTACTTGTTTTATGAAGTATACAATTTTATCTTGTTTCCAGTATTTTATTTCTTTCCTTTTCCTTTAATCAGATTCTTAAAGAGCTCCTCTAATGCTACTTTGGCATAAAAACTGCCATTTGTTCAACATCTATAGTCACTATGTTCAGCTTGTCTCGTGAAGACTAGAAATCGTTCAAGTGGCGAAAGGAGAGCCCGCATTCTAAAAGCATTAAAGTTTGCAATATGTCATCTGCTCATATGGGCTTTGGAATCTGACTTACCAATTAAATAATGCCAACACTTCGCAAACTATAATCTGTACCTCAAAAAATGAATTACCTCTGTGAACAGATTTTTATTAAATGTGTTCCCAATTCATAAATTAAATTATGACTAGGAAAATGCAGTATATTGAAGGCAAAATACAAAAAATATTGGTCCATTTTCAATGAGAACACTTGGCAAAGACTGGGAAAGAACCTATTCACCGGCTTCTTCTCTTTGTCTCTCCTGCTATAAAGGCTAAAAGTATTATTGTCCCATCTCCCCTACACCTAGGAGTGGCCATATATTGTAGTTTGAGTCAATAAAATATAAATAATTCCTGGTGGGAAAGACAGGGAAAGGCAGAAAAACCTTAGAAGAAGAAAGACTTTCACCCTTGCCTTTCAGTCTTCTTGGGACATGACATCTAGAAGCAGAGAAGCCATTTTAGAACTTTAGAAGCCTTGAGAAGACAAGCCTGAGGACAAATTCCTATGCTCTATGGATGCCGAAGTGAGGAGGGAAAAAAAAGAAAAAAAAAAAAAACAGAAAAAATCCTGTTTCCTGGTAGCATCAACTCAACTCTCTACTGCCTACACCAAACGGTCTGTTAAAACAAATCCCTATCTAATATTTAAACTATCCTTCAGGTTTTTGTCATTTAATACTAATGCACTCCTTACTGAAAGTGAAAAAAAAAATTAAAACAAATTTTCCCCCATTTCTAGGGTATCCAGAGTTGCTGGCCACAAATTGTGGAAAAACTTCTCTAACATATAAAGTTTTTAGTTAGGATAAGAAAATGACTCATTTAGAAAAGAAATCATCAATTGGATGTTGTTTTTTTTTTTTTTTCCGGATAAAAGAACAAATAGGCTCATTTTGTTAGGAGAAACAAGCCAGAAATTGAGAATCAGTTACATAAAAGAAAAGATGCAGAGAAATGCTGAGTGTTGTAAAATAATTATAATGGCAGTATCATACTTCCACTTTGTATAGTAAAACCACTCAATGAAAAATGCTTGACACTATCTATGACAGAAGGAAAAATCAAGCTTTTCCAATACCACATTTTAATAAGTTTCAGCATATTTGTACAGGGCTAAACTTTCTTATTAAATAATACTAAGAAAAAAATTCCCAGTGATCTATACCAATGTTCCTGCTAAATAACATAACTGCTGGATAGACTCCCAGTGCTTGTGGTTGGGAACTCAAGCTCTCTTTCCTAAGTGAGGAAATAAGGTCAGAGTACCAAGATATGATTATTTTTAAAACAGCTTTCTGATGACTCACCTTGATACAGGGGTAAACTCTAGAATAAATACTTGGACTGTACATCCTTCAAACAATTCTCCTTAATGAGGCTTCTGACAAGCGCTAGCTGTCAGATCACTCCAGGGTATATGCCTGATGGGGGCCTGGCCTGCAAGTACTGTGTGGTCGCTGCTGACAGAGGCACATAAAACTCTGACCACCACACTAGCAGCTGGTAAGAATGACAACCTTTTATGAAAACTAATGAGCCTCATCAAGGTTCCTGCCTAAATAGATGGCCCCTCATCTCCACAAGCACGTCTTGAGATATCTACATATAAATCTGTAATTTCTATTAAAATAAGTGAGGGCCAGCTCAACACCCCAAATTTCTCCCAGGCAAAGCAAAGATGATTTTTTTACTCTGGAAAATTGTAGACCATTTATCAGTTGCTTGCCACGGCCATATGGTTTTGAGTAATTAGAGTATCCGTGGAACTCACCAGCACAAATTGACTATAAAATGTACATCAGAGCAACAAAATAAATGTCAGTGCTCTTGAGAGCTATTAAATATGAAACAACTGCATTTTCCATGAAAAATATTTTTGGTGACATTAAGCCGTGTTTTTTTCAGACAGTATTTAGAACATATTTAGAATATTTCTTATTCCTGGATGCTCTTCACAATTACCCATGGCAATCTCTCCCTCCCACCCTGCGACTCCGATTGCATGAATCTGAGGGCACAACCTGAAGATCTTTAATATACAAAACAAAACTACAGCCCCATGATTTTCATATGTGGCCAATACTAAGAAACACTGATTTAGAAAGCAGAACTACTTGGAGAATTTAGACAGTATGAGTATACAATATTTAAATATCAGGACACAAACACCTCTCTCTGCCTTTTTTAGAATTAAAAAAAAAACACAAATGTCATCAGAATATACAAAAACCATTTGAAATCATTAAGACTATTAGTTTAAAACAAGCAGGCCAGAACACAATGACATGTTGCATTGACAAGATCCTATTTGTCCTGGGTGCAAACTGCTGTGCTAATGTCCAGAGATTTTAAAAGCATCATCTTCATCAAGCATATAGTGTATTCCACAATTGATTTAATGTCTATTTGTGTGTGCTCTGCAGTTTATAAACAGCTATGAACTCTCATTTGATATTCTAAATCAGCGGTCCCCGACCTTTTAGGCACCAGGGACTGGTTTCATGGAAGACAATTTTCCACAGACTGGATAGGGGTGGAGGGTGTTATCAGGCAGTGATGCCAGCGATGGGGAGCAGCTGTAAGTACAGGTGAAGCTTCGCTCACCACTTACCTCCTGCTTGAGCCCTCTCCCTGATTCCTAAGTTTCAGGGAAGGCAACTGTTCTACTGAGGTGGGGTGGGGGGATGGAAGAGCTGTCGCTAACAGGCCATGGACCAGTACCAGTCCATGGCCTGGGGATTGGGGACCACAGTTAAATAATTCTGTGAATTAGCCAGAGCAGATATAGAAATTTTTTAAATGGTATAATTACTCCTGGCAAAGCAGTGCTTATGAAGTACCTAGTATATGCCAGAAACGTTGCTAAGACCTGGGTCTGCACAATAGCATAAGATAGCACCCCAGCCTTGGAGAAGCTCATGGTCTAAGGAGGCGATGAGAGAAAGCTGTAATAAGTATAATGAAAGAAAAATGCCTCCTTGTAGGGTAAGCACAGAATTCAGCCCAGAAAAGAGAGAGAGTCGTGTTCATAAAAGCCTTTCCAAAGGCTGTGACACTTGACTGGCCAAATGACAAACCCTGGACCAGCCCAATGTTCAAGCATCCGTCTCCTGCTTCAGTTCCCTCGTCCATGAGAGAGGTCTACAGTAGTACCTACAGTATCACTTTAGTGAGGATTACGTTAATGCAGTCAAAATGTCTGAAAGAAGGCCTGGCACACAGTGTGCGCTACAGAGGACTAGTTAACTATTATTAGTATTGTTATTTTGTACCTTTAGAATTTGAAACCAACCGAACACATTACCTATTTAAACATTAATTACCAAAAATACATGTTCAAAATTAACTAGCAGGATGCTTTTAAAAAACACAATGAAATGTGAATATTAAATGTTCAAGAAAATTAAAAATAAATTACCCATTAACCACAATCTGATTGTGAGCTTTATTCTCATTATGAAAAAGGGGCAAGAGCCAGGGACAAGTCAAACTTTCAACCTTTAAAATGTTATAATAAACTGGATTGAAAAAATAGCACAAAAATTCAGTGGGTATAATTACATTATTATAGAAAGTAAAAAGCTAAAAACACATTGTGGAGGACGCAATATTTTACATTTAATTTGCTGTGGTAGAATGTGGGATCTCAAAAAGCATGAATCCTACCATAGTACTAGTACAGCAATGGCCACGCGTGGCTTAGCCGATCTGGACGCTGCAAGGGTGGTTCACTGACCAAGTGAGCGCAGTGGGTCAGAACCGGGAAGGAGTCCTGAGCCTTGCACTGGCTAGCTGTACGACCACTGACAAGTTACTCAGTTTATCTAGACCCCAATTTCCTTAATTATGAAAATAGAGTCTTATCTGTCTTATGTGGTATAATTATAAAAATTAAATAAAGCAATATAAATTAAGGGCCTGATACAACCAATTGTTTCATTTAAGGGTTCTAAATTAATTCAGAATTTATCTGCAATAGAAATATTGCCATTTTATTTATAACGACTGAAAGTATTCATACCAACACTTCCATATTAAATATTCAGGTACACTCAATGGTAAATATTTGCCAAGATACTGAAATGGATTATTCATGAGAATTTTCAGCAACAGAACTTGGCGAAAACTAGAATACATTTTAAAACTACATAGTGCAAGAACAAAATATAAGTTTGATCCCAAAGAGAAAATTAAGGTAAGGTTTGTTAACCCCAAATCTGCTGAAATCTCAAATCTATTTTTGGAAATACTGGATGCCAGGTTTCCGTGCCAGGAATTTAAGAACTTGGTGCTTAAACATTTGTTGAAAACAGATGTGGCATTGTATGACATTGGCACCAGATTTCCTGGGAAACACCAGATGCAGAGTTTGGCCAGATACAGAACCCAGAGGATTTGAGGCCACCACCTCCATCCTGCTGCTCCTTTCTATGCCACACAACCCAGAGCCCTATGAGGTCTATTTAAATTCTATTAGAGTTTCATTCCCATGCCAGAACACCAGGGAACATTATTTTGGGGGGGGAGTAAGGGGGAATGAGTCTCTTATTACATCCTGATTTGAGAATGTTTAATCGAGTGAGTTTATGTAGTTAAAACCTCAATGCCACAATTATCATCAAATGGATACCCAAACCCACCACACGAGACATCTGGTTGTAATGAATTCACTAATATTAACGTGATATTCAAAAAACTAATCAGGAAAAGATGGGAGACTGGCTGTCAGGACAGCATAATAAAGCCAATTCTCTTATATTTGCCTCATGTCCTTTGCAGAAATTCCTTTCAGATAGTAATGCCATGTATATAATAATACATATTTTTACCTTGATGTGTGTTTGTATTTGATTACCTCATTTAAAATTTTAAAAATACTTGCTTGCATACTATATCATTTGAAGATAATTTAGAAAATAAATATTACTCCAGAATACAGAAAATCTACAAGCTTTGAACTGATTAAAAAACAGTTTAATTATATAAACAAAATTTCTGTAGAAAAATTAACCGAAAAATAAAAAGTAACCAAAATAGCTCAGAAAAACAGTTTATATATATATATATATATATATATATATATATAAAATATAGCATGAAGATTAGTGTATCATATAAAGAGCTTAAAGAAATTGACAAGACAATAAAATCCCAATAAATAAATGGACAGAGACAATTTATAGAGAAAAATAATTTTAAAAGAAAATTTAACGAATAAAAAGATGAATGCTCCCTCCAGTAAAGAAAACAGCTCTAAATAACCATTAAGTCAACAAGTTCATTCTACCTATGTTTACTGAGTGCCAGCTTTTTGCCTGAGGACACAGCAGTGAATAGAGTAAATATTCACACTATTTATTTTGGAGCATAAAAATTACAACTATTAACACTTTTAATGTTAAAATATAACATACTATCTGTATAACTAACAGTATTTTAAACATAAACAACTCTTTAGGAAAGGGTCATAGAAATTCTTTCCAAAAAAACACACTGCCTGAAGTATAACCTATACAAATGCAATTACACAACTCATTTTATACAGTGTTGAAGTAATAATGCAGAAAAACTGTCATAATTATAACACACTGCAGGCATATAAAACATAGGCAGAGAAAAGGAATAGAAAAAATGTGCAAAAATTAAAAGAGGGTGGGGTTGTGAGATGTTGCTAAATATCTAAGAGATGACATAGTTTATGTGATGATAGCACCACAGTGTTTTGCAACAGGGTAATTAGGAATCAGGTAAAGAATCTGAGAGTCAGTTTCTACTATGCCATTTTCCTCTCTAACAAATGTTTTTATGTGTATCTTCATAGTTCTTTTATACTTCTTCTTAAAGTCCATCTGGAAAAAGAAAAAATAAAATAAAATAAAATAAAATACCTAACATTCCCCAAGGCATTTCACCTAGGCAGCTACTTCACACTTCAGTTTCTATAATCTGCTAACGAATAAAAGGGAAAGAAAGGGATGAAAAAAGTGAATCTTTGAACTGAGCAATTGGGAAAAGCAAAATTCCATGTTAATTCCATGTTGAAGTCCATTACTATGGAGTTTAGGCCAGTTAGGGAACCAACCACCAACAGACTGGCTTTCCTCTTGATATTGTCACACCACTTCTCTTTAGAATGAGAGAGAGAGAGAGAGAGAGAAAGAGAGAGAGAATTTTAAAAAAGGAAAAAAAAAGTAAAGGCATTAATTATGATAATGTTTTAGCAGCTATTTTAACTTACAAAATGTCAATTCTTAAATCAGCAGAGGGGAGATTCAAAAAAAGAGAAAACTACTGAAAATATATTTGTAGGGATGCTTGACATGGAATCTTAAGGACACCTCTACTGAAAGTCGAGAAAAAGCTCTAGAAAAATAATCTGTAAAATCAGAGTAAATGTCCAGACACATACACACAGTTAAAGGAATTTATGGAAAATAGCAAATGAAAAATATCTCTACCGGTTTTCAAACACTTTTCCTTTCTGTTGACTTTGCAAATGGAGTTTTTGTTTGTTTTTGTTACTCTGGTAATAAAAGTCTATGTTAAGAGAAAGAAATTAGTTAAGGCAGGCTTGATAACCTAAAAAATTAAATCTTATATAAAAATCATTGAGACGTTACCCAAAAAAGCTCAGTAGCTATGGACTAGTTTAGAATTACATATAATTTTTTAGTAACAGTTCCTCAAAATTTAAAAATGTATTTCTACTAATAATTTAACTGTCCACTTATGTGTTTGTTAACACTTACGTGTTTCAAATCAAGAAAAAGATGTACTTTCAAATTAATCAGAGAAAGAGGCACAGCAACCTCAAGTGGAGGGAGGAACTGAAGTAGCACTCATCTCATTAACATTGCTGAGGGTTACTTTTACACATTTTCCAACTACGGAAATATCTTGCACTCTTAACCTGGAGGCTTATCATTTTTGAAGAAAAAACCTTGGAGCAATGTTTAATTGTATGTGGTTTTGGATCACCCATCACTGAAATCTCCTGGGGTGCATTTTAGGAATGCAGATTCCAATACCCCATTTCCAGAAATGCTGAATCAATGGGTCTGGAATGGCCCAGAAATGTGGGATTCTAATACACAACTACAGTGATGGCCTTAGAGACAGTAATCCATCTTCCTTCTTTACATTATGCCATTTAAACCTAGAGAGACTAACTTAATTACCTGAGCCAATTGGTAGCAGAGCAAGAATGAAAACCCATAACTGCAACCTCTCAGACCAGTCTTCTTTGCAGTAAATGACCTTCCTCTTTATAACTCATCAACATATGGCTGCAATAACTACCTTTCCACCTCTGTCTACTGCCTGTTTACTCTCTCTAGAGTGACTGCCAAAGTAAATTAGTAAAATGATATAAATTCGAGGCAAGAAAAATGAAAATAGTTCCTATATTAGGGTGGTGTGGGTCAATTTCCTTATTTTTATTCTATTCATGCTTTTAAGTTATAGTATGTGGTCAATAAGTTCACTGTTTTAAAATAAAAATAATACAAATAATTATGCTCTGTTGCATGGCACTACACTAGACACAAAACAAATCAAGATAAATTACGAGATTCGAATCTCTCACCACTTACATTTTTATGATGAATAGATTTTTTTCCATCACCTTTGAAAAATACACAACTCTGTGTGTATGTACATGTGACTGTGTGTATATAAATCTTTTAAAAGTTGCCCCATATTATTTTACTATCCTTTAGTTCTTTTCCTAAAAGGAAGGTTGATGCTTTCACTGGCGTAAAGCCCTCTGCTTTCAGGAGAAAAACTCCTTACTTAGCATGTCACAAGGCTCTTCACACGTGCTTCACCAAGAGAGAAAACCAAGTGCAGCTTTGCTCTGGAGAACATGGTGTATGCCAGAATGTAAACATAGGTGGAAACAGAATGGTTATGTCAAGGCCTGAACATACAGGGCCCTACTTATTTACACAGTCTTGAAGAACTAGTTCTTTAAGACTCGACTCTAGACCAATTCCCTTAAGATATGACTTCACACGATACGGTGTAATTAAACACACAAACAATACTAGACATTTTTAAAGGTGCTAATATACAGAAAAGGACTTGAAATACACATATATCAAACATTTTACTTATGAAAAGATGGAGAGGGGCCCAGCCTTAATGCTTTAATGTTTTAGGAGAACATATTCATTACTTGAGTACATGGAAATGTTTCTAATTCCTAAACTATGTTAAATACTCCTTTTTGTGCACCTCTCTGTAACTCCTGCACAATCTAATATAGCACTGAGCTCACCATCCATCATAAATGCTGGTCTTGCTTGGCTTTTCCTCCCAGAAGTTAAGACTTGTGTCCTCCTTCTCAGCAAGGACATCGTTTTTAGAGTACCTGGCATGGTATACAATGTTCATTGAATGCATACTCTGAAACCCATAGGCAACTAAATTGTTCAATGAAAAATCCAGATTCTTAGGCTATTTCTAAAAGGTCACAGTCATAAAATTTCTTTTCAACCTAGACTTTAAAAAGGTAGTTGGTATACTGGTTAAGAAACTAGGCTTAGAGTTATAAAGTTCTGGTTTTGAATTAAACTCTGCATGATAAACTGGAATCACCAAATAATTTAATTCTCATTTTCCTTACCTATAAAACACAAATGAGAATATCTTCCTTTTATATATGTGGGGAAGATTAAAAGGGAATGTTTACAAATTAATTAGCATCATACCTGGTACTCAACAAATGGTAATCATTATTAAGGGCACCCACAATTACTAATACCAAAGCAATATTTTCATATAATTTTTGGATAATTTCAGAATGTGTTAGCATAGCATTAAAAACATCTATCTTACTTTTAGAGAATAACAAGCTTAGAAAATCTAGGTAATGTGAGCGATGAAACTAATAATTCGAAGTCCATCAGATCTGTGCAAGTAAAAAGTGAATACTTCAATTAATTTGGCAGAGTAACTTCCATACTGATACATGTGAATGATGCATTTTTAACCATCATTGCAATAAGAAAAGTTTTAATCATCTTACTTCACTGAATAAAAATGTTCATATTCAGTTCATACACATTATTAAGCTCTACATCACTATTCTTGAGGAATATGCTAACGATCCAAGTTATTAGTATGTCGATAGTGCTCAATGATGCCTTCCACAGTTAATTGGCTAAAAAATCTTATCCAAAAAAATGTAGCAAGTTCACACTGAAGTTCATTGGATAAAGATCTGTAGTTAACTTTTTTGAAACCGTTTGTTTTGATATCCTTATTTTTGTAATGAAAATACCATTTATATTTCACCTTACCATAACCCAATTTAATATGAGTTGATCTTAAATCAGATATCCAAAGTGCACAGTTTAATTCCACAAATAATTATAAAGCATCTAATATATTCCAGGATGAAAGATTTTAAAAAGTTATTCCCAAAAAGGGGTAAAGAAATTTTCTTATGCATATTAAAAACCAAAAATGTTAGAAAAGAAAGTCTGCAAAATCAAATGAGGCTAAAAGGATTTGTTAAAACTTTATTTTACTATCGGTCTCCTCAAAATATTTAAATTCTCTATTGAGCCTTTTGATATTAATCAACCCAACAATTCAAGTCTATTTTACTTATGTACATGTGATATGTGTGTATAAATGTGTACATGTTTATGTATATTTACACATACATATATACACATGTATATATACTCATATATACATATATTGCACTATATATAGTCTCTAGTAGTATACACATACAGAGCACATATATACAGTGTCTAGTAAGTCATTTTGTCTGCAAGAAACTTATCTGCTCAAAAAAACAAAAAACGGATCAATAAAACCCTGTAAACTCAAGCAAATATGTTACCTGTGTTTATTATTTTGTATCACAAAAATAAAAGCAGCACAGCAAGCGCAGAACTGGGAATATTTCCTCAACAGCTGTAATAGTTAATTGGGTCTTAATTATTCTCTCATGTAGTTTCATACTGTTACCTCAACTAAAGACTACTTTTCAAAAATATTTTTCAATGATTCTATTTCCTAAGTCCCTTAAAAAGGTGACATCCAGCCTCAAATTTGATGTAGATACTTTCCTGCTGGTGGAAACACTGAGAAAATTCAACAAAAGTGCTCTTTCTTTGTTACCTTAAGTGGAGTACTCAACACAAAAGCAAGACTCTGTAAGTAAAAACACTAATAATTCTAACGAACAAAGCACAGTGGTTACTAAAATCAAAAAGCAGCAATTTACAATGACTGTAACAGAGCTCACCTGTTCATTTTTGCAAAGCCACACACTATTTCCACTTAACACAGTAAAAATTTTGGCTTTATATCCTCTCAATTCAAGATATCCACATTTCTCAGGTGTAACAACAGCTTGAGACTGCAAGGACAGCGACTCTGATTTCAGTGCATTTAAGAGTATGCTGATCCAGTCATTTCTTTCCTCTGAAAATAAAGACAGGAGAAAATACATAAATCCATAGAAAAGTTATGTAAACATAGAAACAGCAACAAGAAATCTACTCTCTTTGCAACAGATAATTCAGATTCTTTCCCACAACCACAATCTAAATGCTACTGTAGAAAGGAACAATGACCCAACTCTTTGAGGGAAAAGTAATAACACTACTCAGCTGTCCTGGAACCAGTACCATTGGCTTTGCCTGTGAGCTTATTAGAAATGCAGACTCCACTCTAGACTGGACAAATCAGAATCTGCATTTTAAAAAGAACTGTAGGTGATCTGTATCCCTGTTAATATCCGAGAAGCATTCTTTTAGATTATTCATGAGACCGAAGTTTCTCTTTTAATGGAAGAAAGTAATATTGCTATCCAGCAAGTAACAGATTTTACATGGTAAGTCAGTTACCAAATACTCAGAAAATCTTACTTTCTAACAGTCACTTGGAACCTCCTCTACTCAGTGGTATGCCTGCCTTGATGTTCACTCTCTGATTCCACTCTCACCATAGTAACTAAAAATAGCATCTCGCCTGGCAAATTAAAACTTGGTTCTCCCCTCCTTCCACAAAAGCTAAGTGACCTTCAACTACAAACAACTCACTGTGTTACTAGCATAGGAATTTGATCTAGTCCTCAAGGAGCAATTAAAGCTATAAGTCACATTAGATCAGAACACATAATGGAACACAGAATAGTGTAAATGTCATACAAATGATATCAAATTAGGAGTCAATTCAATTGAGGTAAGTGATGTGCTGAAAGTCATATAACGAGTTAGTACTAACATTAGGAGAATCAACTGTTTCAGCTCTTGACTATTCTTGACACCATAAAACAAAGGGGGTCTTCAGGAAGAGGAGCAATTCAAAAGCTTGGTAGAGGGAAGAACAGAATGATTCTGAGCAGAGGATAACACAAGAACGAAAGCAGGAAGAACTAACATCCATTAAAGGACTAACTTATAGATGAACATATTTATTAATATAATTTTAACTCACAAGGAAATAATGGGAAAAATGGCAACAGAATCTGTACCATCTATTTAAGGAATTTTAAGGCAAAAGAAACCATTTCGGGATTCTTAACCAAACAAAGGCCATAACTAGGACAACATGGAGGATGACAGACCAAACTGGACGTCTGGAGATCAGGAATAAGGCAATAGAGATTTAAAATACAGTGAAAATGGAAGTAAAAGAATATGTGAAGAGTCAAGACATTTAGGAGAATGAAAAATAGTGAATACGTGTGTTTAAAAAAACCAATTACTGAGAGCAAAAGGTAACTTAGCATCTGAATTGGCTAGGCTAAGGAGGTAGGAGGATCCAATTAATTAACAAAACTACCTCCGATTTTCAGCACCCTGGCATAAGCATCTAGGCAGACCGACAGCAATGTACGAACAAAGGTAATCTGTACGAGAGAAGACCCATGGAAGTGGATAAATGTTTAATGTAAAGGGAAAAGAAATGGACGAACCTTGGTGTAGAATTCTACCTATGAGTTTGGAAAGCAGGCTATCAAAACAAGGAGAAAAGTGGTTATCAAGGCGAAAGGAAATAAAACAGACTGAATCTCAGGGAGGAAAACCTTTCAAGGAGGAAGGAGAGGAAAAGAGCAAATAGGACCCAATTGGGAAATCAGAAGCTTTCTCAGATACTTCTAAGACAAGTCTGCCCAGAATAACTTCATTGTGGATTGAAATAAGTCTCCATATTAAACCTGTTCACTTTCAAACATGAGTATAGTTATTTCATAATAAGTCTTAATTTTTAAATTATCTTCAGTTTTGCTCACCTTCAAAACTACTAAAAACGGTTGTGTCTTTAATGACCAAAGCCCAAGTGTTTATTAAAAACTCATTAAACAATGTTTTATTGCAGATATTACATAATCCTCCAAGAACTGGTGATTGTTCCTATGTATCAGTATAAAACATCTATCAAATGTCCCCGGCATTGTGATATGTCATAAACTAAACAACATGGAAATATTCAGGTAGCTAAGTCAATGTCAATATGCAGCAGCTACTCTACAATTTTACATCTGTATAAACACACCCAGATTGCACTACAATAATTTGTTACCGTTTTAGTAACAGCAACAGACCTTCCACTTTACTTGGTTATTACATGTGATCATTAGTTTCACACAAGATATTTCTGCCAAGTAAATGGTATATAATGGTTTTTGTTTGTGTTAATCCACACAAATCAATGAGTTTGAATGTAGGTTATAATTTAATAAACTAAGCCTAAGTGGTTGTGGCTTTTAGATTACTGTAGTATATACCTTAGTTTCTCAAGAGTTAATTTGAAACTGTCAATTGCACCTTTTGGACTTAAGCATATTTTGGCTGCATCTCAATACATGATTTCCTCATAGCCGAGAGGAATTATCTAGCTCCTGAGGACCCCAATTACTAATGGGAAGTAAACAGTCACAAAGAAGAACAGGAACTAATAGTAATATTCAGTTTATTCTTTATTGCCCATGCCAGGGGAGAGACATGGTAGAACAGATCGTTCAAACATAATAAAATAGATGATAAGTGTCGTTTGCACGTGGCTGTGCAATGTGTGCAGCCTCAGATGCGGGGGACACACTTTCATAAGTCACCATGTTCCTGACTAAATAGCGCTTTCCCTTTGGACAAGTGTCTAGGGCAAAGTCAGACACTAGGCTAGCGTTTCCTTTTATTCTTTCCCATAACAAACACCCACTGAGTGTCTACCTTGATCTTAGCACTGTGCGAAGCACCTTTCCCTCTGAATACAAGCTCTGACCCAGAATGGCTTTGCTCCAAGAATAGAATAGAGAAGAATAAGAGTAAGTGTTGAAATTGCCACTGTCTTGTGCTTATACTAGACTGTAATAAAAGACAATAGAAATTTCGCAAAACCTCAAAATAGTTATTGATGTTTTCAGGAATAAAAGCATAAAGTGTAAGAATCAAAAAAAGAGGTTAAAAAAGGTCAACAGGAAGACAATACTCTCTGAACTACTAGATTTATCAGTAGCCATAATCATTAGTAACAAAGGATTTATTATACTAGAGATCACTACATAAGGGCCACGCAAACCATCAATGACATAATCTAACAAAGTTTAGCTGGACTCCTTCTTTTGATATGATAATATGGCCTAACTAAAGATCCTTCAGGGGAACCCACGATCAATATTAGAGAAGGAATTATTGCACATCAGGGTTGTTCTTCAAATTGATAACCACTCATTCATACAAATATTTACTGAGTGCTTAGTATGTTCCAAGACCTATTCTGAATACTAGGAATGGAGAAATGAACAAGATAGATCACGAACTTATTCTCTTGGAATTTACACTCTAGGGAAAGAAGGCAGGCCATAAGAACTTGGATATATAATTTATTGCACAGTAACAAGTACAATAACATATAGCACAGGATGAGGGGCTTAGGAAGTATAGGGCAATAGAAAAGCCTCAGAAAGGAGGAGATAATTAACCAAAAGCTTAAAGGAAGTGAAAGTGATGAGCAAGCCGGAGAGTGGCTGGAGGAAGAGCATTCTAGGATAAGAGAACAATGTATGTCAAGGCCCCGAAGCAGCAGCAACAGCAGCAGATCTGGCATATTCAAGGGAGAAGAAGCCCCTGTCATTGAAATGCAGTGAAGCGGGGAGGGGAGGGAAGGAGGGAAGGATGGGAGACCAAGGAGAGACCATGCAGGGGCTTTTGGACATCACAAGTGCTTGACTCTCAGTAAGACACAGAGGCAACAAGGCATGTGAGGTGGACTGACATGCCCTGACTTTCTTGGTGCATGATCACTCTGACACCTGTACTGAAGGTATGCATGTAGTTGATCAAGAGAGCTGATTAAAATATCCAGATAGAGGCGGTGGCTTGCAGTAGAGTGGGAGCAGTGCAGCGGAGGTGTTGAGAATTGGTCTAGACGTATTTTCAAAGTCAAACTGACATGATTTGCTGATGGGCTGGATGGGAGCTATGAGAGAAGGAAAAGATTCAAGAATGACTCCACACTTCGGGGCCAAAGCACCTAGGACTTCTACTTACGAAGACGGAGAAGGTTACAGGAGAAGAAGTGTTGTGGAGGGGGTGGAAATAGGAGTAAGGACGTATGGAGTCTGAGATGCTGCTAAGCAGCCGTGTTGAGATAAGTAGGCAGCTGAACACACGATTCTGGAGCCAGAGATGGAGATGCGCACCGGGCACCGGTCGCCTTAAAACCACGAGACCTGCCTCAGAACCAGACTTGGGACCCCACAATAGAACATTTTAGAAGGAATATGGGGTCCTAGCAAGTTCCTGAAATATGTGTCAGGAACTTCCAAAATACCATGATAAAGTCTGTAAAGAAGACACTTAACAAACCACCACTGAGATTAAGTGGAGTGAGAAAGTAAGGAGACAGTAAATGTTTCATGTCTTGCTTCTAAAACCAATGAAGACTGCAAAAGAGGTAGGAGTCTGCTTGCCCAAAACAACTAAGGGGGATTTATATATGTCTTATGCTAGGTATTCTTTAAATAAATATTTTTAATTAAAAAAAACAAACTTTCCCATATCAGTATCACAGCTGCCCCTGGAGAACTGCATGACCTTGTTTAAAAAGAGAATTGAGAGCCTGACATACTTACCTGTTTCCCAGGTGGCTAGAATCTGCTAAGGTGGACAGAAACAGAACCTGCAGCTGAGAGCCAATACTGAAAAATGGCCCAGGAAAGGAAACGCCTGCTCAGAAGTCTTAAGCTCTCTTCTAACCATGAGAACCGCCCACTCAAAGCATCGCCTGTGTTGTAAAGTAACACATCTGCATGTGTGACCGCAGGTGCCACGAGAATACAGACTAACTAGGGAGATCATTAGCTGTTAGAACCCTTAAACCAATTCCAATAGTTCTGCTTGAGAAACAGTGTCAGACCAAATTCTGCACTTGGGAAGAGTATTTTTAAAATGTTATCATTTCAATATAATTCACTTTCAGCTAAGAGAATAACAACATTTCACTAAGAAACCTGGAGAAATTGAACCTTTGGAAATTCTGCGGAGAAAAGATGCCAAATTGTAATCCTATCTTAGTAATGTCAGTGCACCCGCAATTCAAAAACAGTGACTGATTTCAGGGAAGACTGTTGTGTATCACTTAAAAACCCTTTCACCAAAAATGAAAAATTCATTTCTGTTGTCAAACTATTCCCCTTTCTGTTCTAAACTCTGATTTTGCTTCTTCATTCAATTGAAGCAACCTTTAATTTAGGTTAAAGTTCATTAAGTCAAATTTTTCATAAGCCACTATAGTTGATTTCCCAGTTCCCACAAAATAAAAAATAATCAAGCATTTGTATACATGGAAGGAAGAAAGAGCACTTAATAAAACACATTTAGCATCTTGTTGAGGGTGCCATAATAAATATGTAAACACATACATAAACATATATGCATATATACATACACATACCTCTCTATATACTTATCTTTAAAAATGTGAGTTGTTCACTATATAAAAGCAATTTTTGATCAAAATAACTTATTCAGCAATTTCATGTGGATACAGCCGCAGTTTTTACTGAAACACTATTTCCATGGTTTCAAAAATTAAAGACCTATAACTTGTTTAACAAACAACAAATTTATACCAAAGTTAATGAAATTCTCATATTGTACTAAGTTTACATCACAAAGATGAACCATACACCACAGAAGGATTTATTGGTCAATTGTGAACATGTAACTTTTAAACATGTGTGGGTTGATACATTCTACTTAAATAAAATGTGTCTGTTTAACTTCTAATGTGGCAAGTAAATATGGCCAAACAGATTTTCACACAAGTTGGAAGCTTTATTTAGTACGTCTATCTTAAAATGCAGGCTATGTGGCGTATGTGGAATTCACTTTGAGAGGCCAAGAGGAAGGTGATATGCACCTCAAAGAAACAGGCAGTTACCTTTCAGCGTAGTGGAAACCAAAGTACAAAGACAGACCACCATGATAGCCAATCAAGAGAAGCAACACAACGTGTTTCAAGAAATACAGAAAGAGAAAAAGGGTGATTTCAAACATAAGTCAACTGTAGACAAATTTCGAATTTCAGTGTTTCACAAAAAATGACTCCTCTCATATGCAATTCTAGGACAGCGGTTGGCAAACTTTTTCTGTAAAGGGCCAGATAGTAAATATTTTAGGCTTTACTGGTCATGCAGTCTCTGCCACCACTATTCAATGCTACCCCTGAGGCACAAAAACTGCCACAAGACAATATGTAAATAAATGAGAGTGGCTGTGAGCTAATAATATTTTATTTATTAAAACAGCTAGCCAGGCCAGGCGCGGTGGCTCACGCCTGTAATCCTAGCACTCTGGGAGGCCGAGACAGGTGAATTGTTTGAGCTCAGGAGTTCAAGACCAGCCTGAGCAAGAGCGAGACACCGTCTCTACTACAAATAGAAAGAAATTAATTGGACAACTAAAAATATATAGAAAAAATTAGCTGGGCATGGTGGCGAGTGTCTGTAGTCCCAGGTACTCGGGAGGCTGAGGCAGAAGGATTGCTTGAGCCCAGGAGTTTGGGGTTGCTGTGAGCTAGGCTGACGCCACGGCACTCTAGCCCGGGCAATACAGTGAGACTCTGTCTCAAAAAAAAAATAAAACATAAAAAAATAAAACAGGTAGCCAGCCAGATTTAGCTTGCAGGCCACAGTTGGCTTACCCCTACTCTAGGGCTATAGTTTTCATTCACCATTTGCTTTAAAATAACAAGAACATTTTTTGTGCTACACATATACAATACATACATAGATACGTTTCACAACATAACACTTACTATAAGCAATGCACTTTGATATTTCTTGTTTTATGTTTTGGGTTTTTTTTTTTGTTTGTTTTTTCAGGGGGGAGGTTTTCTATCATTATAAAACAGTAAGTTGATCTCACAAATAGGTAGTAATCCAGTCTGGAAAAAGCTGCCCCAGTGTGAAGGGCAGCTGGGAGAAATTCATTTATCCAAAGCAACAATGAAAACTTTCTAGTAATATAGAATATATATTGAATGCTTTCTCTGGTACCATGCACTGACATATGGTTTAGGAATCCAGCAGTTTAAAAAAGAGGACAATGTTGCCCCATAATAATTAACACTGCAGTAGTTTCCAACTGGTGATGAATACTCTTATTCACCTCCAGTAAAGTAGGATGATAATTGTAATAATACCTGTAAGACTGTTGTTAAAATGAACAATTTAACAGAGTATCTGGCACATATCGAGTATTCAGTAAATTTTTCATGCATTATTCAAATAATTATGTATGAAGAAGTACTCCTAAAAATTAAGTTGAATTATATATCTATATCTAAATAAAAGTCATCTTTAAAATAAGTTAAAATCCAAATTCTTTAATTAATCAGAAGGCTTTACTTATATTATTTGAAACTACTGAGATTTATAGTAATGATATATTATGATAGTCAAACAAAATATACAACAGAGAACATTTCATTCCTCTGGCTCCTCCCTCCCCCATGAAACAAAATTCAGAAAAGATTTCTCTGCACACCTTTAAACTCAATCCAGAAAACACATGCCATCTTTAGATCACTTTTTGCCACCAATTGACCCATAGATGATGTAGATGGAAAGAATCCAAGAAATATAAAAGATGTTCCAATACCTATAATAGAATGATTATGGTGCCTGTACAGTCAGCTAAGACCTGCCATATATAAACTTCCATAAAACCAACTTTTTAACAGAAAAATTGTTTTTGCATATTAAATAACTATTTTACATTAACAAGACAATACCTCAAAGGTGAGCTCCATGAAAGCGGAAATTTCTGTCTCCTTTTTTTTCATTACTATATACCTGGAACTTATTAGAGTCCTTGACACTTAATAGCTTCTCACTAAATATTTGTTGCATTAAAGAATAGTAAACAACAAAGAACTTGTCGATTTATTTAAGTTTTAATGTTATGGATTTGAAACTAATTTAAAATGTAAATTATTTAAAATTAACACATTTAAAGGTTTCTTGACATTTCTAGTTTAACTAGTTTATTAATATGATTGGTCAGAAATTAATGACTGAACATTTTATAGCGATAAAGAAATAATCTTACCTTCTTTTTCTACTCTAAAAACAAAAGTCCTTTGTGTTGTAACAACTTCAAATTTGTTGTCTCCTTGGACTCGTACTGTTGATACAGCAGAAAGTGGAATTATTCCTTTTGAATATATTTCCTGTATAGGTTAGAGAAAAAGATAAAGAAACCTCATGAAAACAAAGTTCTCTTGATCTCATAAAAAAAAAAAAATGGCATGGTAATTATAACTGCTTCTCTTTCATAATTTTGATCTAAATTTTAAAAATGACATATAGATGTTTGCTTATACACTAATTTAATACCCAAGAAAAGAAACTATTAAATGTCCCTTTCTTTGAAGTAAGATGTCTTTTCGATTTTCTATTCATCTGGAATTAAAAAGCAAAAAATCAAGTACAAACAATTCTGCTAAACTAGCAACGCATAGTTCCAAAAAGGAGCAGCATGTTCTTCGAAACAAAACAATCTGGTCAAAATGATTTTATGGTGTTTGCAGGCATCTGCTGGCCACAACAGGTACTGTAACTGAACCATTTCAAAATTACTGCTATTACATGTTGAGAACAAAATATACCTTAAAAAGTTGTTGGATTTTATCAATTAACCGTATTGCTCAATGATTTTATGACGAGGATCTTAATCTCACAGAGTATCACTTTACTTTTTATTCCCCAATGGATAAAGAGTGAAAAAAGATAGACTTGGCTGTTTGCAATCAGCACATACATATTATAATTTTGTTCAAAATGGTCATTCGTAGGACTGTGATAACTTTTCCTCAATCCTCATTTTCCTGGACTCTTTCAAATCACTTGGCATGATGACTACCCCATGATTTCAATTATTTACTAAGGGTGTAAAATTTACTGGGCCCTGCATTGGAAAGAAAAGTCACAGAGTCCTTATACATTCAAGGAGCCTCAAAATACAACTAATGTAATGAGAGAAAAGTTAAAACAGAGCACAAACAAAGGCATATATATGAGTACAAAGATGGAATTCTCAATTCTGTTTAAAAGGGGTGAGAGGTGTGTTTTTATAAACATGGTGACATTCGAGAATAATGGAGGTGTAAAGCAGAGAAATAACAGGACAACAATGAGAATCAAAAGAGATGAGGCCACAAACACACATCAAGGCCACACTAAGGAAGGTCTTGAATATCAGAAGAGTTTGGACACATCCTTAAGGCATTTCTTCTCTTCCCTTCCACAGCTTTGCCCCTGGAACCACCACTTTTGAGCAGGTTGCAAGTGTCTGAAATAACTGGTTAGAATAAGAAGGTACTAACCATTCCATGCAGAGAGCAAGTACCGAGTTTATATTCCTCCCTGCTATAAACTCCTATCTCAGCAACAGGTAAGGGATCGTCATCGTCAGCAACATGGCATTCCGATAGGATTATCCTCCTCTGCTAGTTGAGGAGATACACTCTACCACGATGGTATTCTCTCTTAGTTCTTTAACAGTTTCTTCTCCTTCACTGGCTCCAATTTCCCATCCCTGACTTTATGTATCCACCAAAATCCTATCCATTCTTTAATGCTATTTTAAATACCAACACCATAAAGGCTTTCCTATACACTCTCATGCAGCCAAAACTGGAATATATTTGAACTGTGATGTAGGAAGACGAATGGGCAACCTCATTTAGAAAAGGGAGAAGGATGTCAAGAAATAAGCACTTAGAAAATAACTTACTTCTTCTCCTTATTTTCCAAATTTTTTTATCTTCTCTCCCTAAGAAAATTTCTTGTGTTTCTTTTTTAATTTTAATTGATATATAACAATTATATACATGTATGGGGTACAGAGTCACGCTGTAATACATACACTGCATAGTGATCAGATCAGGGTAATTACCTTACCCATCATCTCAAACAATTATCATTCCTTTGAGAACATTTGATATCCTCTCTCCAGGTATTCGAGACTATTAACGGTTAACTATCACACAGTGATCCTACAGTGCTATCGAACACTGGGACTTATTCCCATCTAGCTGTAATTTTGTAGCCTTTAACAAATCTCTCTATCTTCTCCTTCCACCTGTCCCTCCCAGCCTCGAGCATCCTCTGTACTACTTTTTACTTCTATGGGATCAACTTAGCATATGACTAAGACATATTACTGAGAACATGTGGTGTTGAATTTTCTATTCCTGGCTTATTTCACTTAACATAATGTCCTCCATTTCTACCATCATTATGCAGAATAATCTAAAATCTCTCTCTTCCTTATCTATCCACTTCATTCAACTACACTGCCATATTTCAAGTCATCAGTAGTATATGTAACTGTCCCATACCACGAATTTTAAAACTGAATTTATTATCACCCAAAGACCTACCCTCCCTCTATACTTGTCCACTAAAATATCACTCTTCCAGTTAATCAGTCTGAAATAGGACAGAATGGTCTTTGACCTGTGCTGATCTTTTGCACACATATAACTTGTGCTCTCCCTACATCTATGGTGTCAGCTTCTTCTCTTCCACTCACCAACTCTGAATTCTAGCCACATTGGCTTTCTTGGGGTTCCATGAACATACCACCGTTTCTGCCCAAACAAGCACCTTTGTACACACAGTTTGTTCTGCAAGGAATAGTCTTCAAACTCACTTTTACATAGTTACTGCCTCCTCATTCTTCATGTTTCAGCATAAACATACCCTCCTGAAGAAAAGTCTTTTTGATCAGCCTCTTCTCTCAGGCTGCTCATCTTCAGCTGGGTAAATAACCCTAGTTTAAGCTAACAGCAACTGGGACTTTTCCCTTATAGCAATTATTCATTGTAATTTAAATGGTGACTTTATATTTACCTGTGTGATTATTTGATTAATACAGTCTCCCCAAATAGGCTTTAGGTCATCTATCTATTTCCCTCACCGCATTTCATGATGTAGTTGGTACTACAGAAATATTTTCTGAGTGAATCTTATGTTCAATCAATCACAATTATAACAACCTCTGATGGCTCATTTTTAATATTTTTTGAAATTCATTTCTTATCACTTTCACTGAGCCTCTATGTTAGTCTACACTCTGATAAATGAATGCCTGGCTTACTACAACACTCTCCTGGCTTGCCTCTCTGCTTTCAGCTTGTTGTCCCTCTAAACTTTACTGTATATTATTGTTCAAATGCCACACAGTTGAAGAAAATGAAGGTTCACAGAGGCGAATAACAAGATGGGTCTTGAAGTTTGCACAGGATTTTGATGGATGGCAATGGCTAGCTGGAAGAACAAAAACATAAAGGGGAAAATATAGGAAAAAGACATGCTCAAGTTTCCCACAGTGCGTACTCAGACATTGCTTAAAAAGATCATCACAAAGAAATGGAAGACACGATTGGCTTAAAAAAGGAAACCCTATAAATGCAAGTAGGCTAAAATGGCCATACAAGGCCAATCTAGAGCACGAAGCGTTCTAGTGATTGAGAAGGAGGGAATGTCCTCCCATTGTCGGACACCCACAGGTGGGAAGGGGCACAGCATCTCTGGGGGCAGTGTGAGGGCCTCGGTCCTGTGAGTTTGTAGTAGCTGAGACCCGATAGCAGGAAATTAAGAATGTCCAAAAACATTTACAATTCATCCCCTAGGTGATCTGTTCCCAAACTTTAGCTTGCATAAGAATTAGAAAAGCTTATAAAAACATACCCTATTGAGATAATTAACTATTTGCTGGTTACCATTAACCCCTTTTCTCAATAGAGAAAGGTCAAGCAGCACTGTTGGGGCGTGGGGGGCGGGGGAACAGGAATAAAAGAAGATTCTCCTTCCACTAGATTTCTTTAAGGAGACTAAAAAACAATTCTTTAACAACATAAACTATGTACCTATAACATTGATATGATATTATTAGGCAAGTACTTCTGGTAGAGTAATAGGGAAAAAAATCCCAGGTGATTAAAATATGCTTAACAAGCAAAATGCTAGTCACTTTAACCTCAGGAAGTTATCGTTTCTCTAAAGGTTCATTTATATGAGATCTCAAAATAAATCTCATAATTTTTAACACTGTAGAGCTAATTTTATATTTCCCTTCTAACAACACAAGATACAGCCAATTGCAGAAAAAAAATACTCAAATGACAGGCTCAACATGCCTGCATTTTTAAGAGTGTCAAATTTTCCTTAAGGAAAGAAATTTTAAAGCACCCCTTGAGCCTGTAACACACAGATATCTAGGTCAAGTTTGTCATTTATCTACCACTTTCAGACAATGAAATGACCACAGGGCAATTCTGCCCACAGCTGAGCGGGAATGGGGGTGAGTTAGATTTCTTAGCGGGGGATAAGATATCAAGGGCTGTTGGGATGATGCCATTTTCTGGGATACAATGAAGTCCTTGCAAAGATATGATTCGGCACATTGAGAAAAGTGGAAGAAAACTAGGGAAATGGGGAACTCTGCACATTACCCCCAAAATGCCCAACCACATGTTTCTCAAGTGAACATTTAAATATTAAAAGACCCAACTGCTCTGCTCACATAGCCACGAAAATTGCACACGCAGCCAGGATAGTAGTAGCGATGGCCACTCTTACGCATCCCTTTTGCCAGAAGGGTCACAACAGAAACTGTACCTACTTTTAGGAAACACTCACCCCAGTGCTTTTGTATTTTGCCAAAATGAAGCCAATCATCTGGATGGTAAACAGATGAAATGCCATAGGAAACAACAATTTAACTTTTTTAAAAAATTGAGGATAAGCTAAATTATTTATAATAACTCATTTTAATATAAACTTTTGATCTCAATTTCAAACCAAGCCTGCATCATTTTTATTGCATCAATATCTAAAAACATGACAGGCTCTCTTTTCTTCACTGCAATTGAGATAAGCTTTACCAGGACAAATTAAAAGAAAAACAGTCCAGCTGGACACAGCTACTAGAAATTCTCTCCCTCAAATGCAATGAGTCTACCACCAACAGAGCCTCATAGCATGGAAGCCTGTGTCACTACTGGGTAATTTTCCTCCTCATCTCAAACAAACCAGTAAAGGGACCAGGTGCTGAAGAAAACCAGCAGTCAGATTCCATCAGATACACAGACTACCTTGTACTTACCCCAGGCATAGAAATCATCTCGACATTCAAATGGACAAGCAGACTAGAAATAATAGCTAAAGCAGAAAACCGGCTTTTAAAAAATATTCATCCAACCATCTTACAAACCTCAAAGAGGTGTGTTTAAACCAATTGGATGCTTAATTTGGATCATTGCAAGGCAAAACCAAACGAACACTTCTCTAACACTTCTATTATTCTGAGCAATAAAACATGCAGTGTGTGCTATGTTGCAATACACGTTACTTTCTGTTTAAAAGCATGTATTCTTCTGCCCTGCAACACTGAAGAAGCAATTTATAAGAGGGAGTCTAAATCTCTCTTCGAACCACAGATCCATTATATCTGCGAAAATCTCCATATAAGGAGAAAACAATGTTAGATTATGAGCTATAAATAAGAGAATGTGGTTAAGTCTTAAAATAAGTATGTTAAGAGAAAGTATACAGTTAAGACAAAAATCATCTGATTTTACTTAACTAAACATACGGTAGCATATTTATTAATTCCAACATTTTATTAAGGAACTTTTCAAACACAGAAAAGTTAAAAGAGTAATACAATGAGCACCCATATATTCTCCACCTAGATTTGACGATTGATTACATCTTCAGAATTTGTTTTATCTAATTATGCATATATGCAAATAAACAAATATTTGCAAATATAAATATATAAAGACAGGTAACATTTGAAAAACATCTGCAGATATAACGACACTGAACCCCTAAATATTTCAGCCTACATCTCCAAGGAATAAAGACATTCTCATACCTAACAGGAAGGAGAACTCTACCTTGTGTCATTAGGACTCAATTGCTTTAAGAATACATTGTAACCATTTTCACACAGCAGTTAAGATTTTCAATGAACTCTAATTCCATTTTAACTTTGTCTTCAAGTCTCCTTTACATACTCCAAAGAGAGAAAACTACTCAGTTATATCATGCATGGTCCACACTTTCCCATCTGGGCATCTACTCCTCTCTGCTAATAGGGCCTGTTTCTCTCTAGTTTCTATATATACAAACAATCCCCTTTCTTCCAGATCCACGGCAAATGAAATCTCACATAAATGTCTCCCTCCCCAATCACAGATGAAGCAACCGATCCTTGCTTTGCCATTTTCTTCTCATAGTGTCATCTGTACACATCCCTTGGTATTCGCTTTGATAAAGACAATTGCTTATTTACTTTTATATTGCTCTTAGGACTTCCTCAGGTTTATAAAAGATACTCTATAAATAATTGTTAAATCACTAAGTAAAAACAAATTCTAATTTTATGTGTCAAGGAAAAGTTAAATTATGAAAAGAGTAAAGAAGAGTGTTTTATCCTATTTAAATTTCTTTCATGTTTATAATCCACCCCTTATTCTTGAAAACCAAATCACTTGCTTAGTTTACTGAAGTACTCTTAGTATGCGGAAAGCAATTGTTGAAAACTGTAAAATGTATTTACCTTCTCATTATTGTAGTAAGAAATGCTAAGGCCATCAAATTTCACCCATCTCTTCTGAAACATGCGTTTTCTGCAAAACATATGAAATTGTTATTTTACATTCAAGTACCGTGAACTTGGATTTTAAACGCATTTGTAATATAACTGTATAAATGTATTTCCATTTGCTGTTAAATAGGATAGACAAAAATAAGCTATGATAATGTACAGTATTTGCCATGGTACACAGAAAAAAATATGTATAATAACACTTTCTAGTCGGTTGACCTAGGAGTTTTAAAAAATGATACTGTTAATAGTGTTGCCCTCCACATTTTTAAGGTTCAGTGCAAAACAAAGTGTTGTCAGAAACACTATCACTGAACCTATTTTCCTTAACGAAGATAATCCTTCAATGAATATATGTTTTCATCCCTTATTAAGCTTTTACACCTATTTTACCTTAATTTTGGCTTTGGGGCATAAATAATATTTTGCTAAAATAACAAAGCTTTGATAATTGGATTTACATAGACAAAATGTTTAACTTTGACTAAATAAGCTGAAAGAGCTCTGTCCAAATATAGAGAATAATTTATGATCACTCAAAATTCAGTGAAACATTAATATTTTTTGAAAGAGGCTCATATGAAAGATAGATGCCATTTAAAATGGTTACTGACATGAAAAGCAAAAGCAAAATAATATTAATATATTACATGCTCCCTATTTAGGCTTAAAAGACAAAACAATGTTTTCTGACTACATTAGGAAGGAATGAAGAACTACATCTACTTAAGCCTGTTTTTTTATTTTATTTTATTCCTTTTCCCTGAAGTCAGGCAATCCTACAGGTTCTAACTATCCTAATTCTCTACATTTGCGGTCCCCAACCCCTGGACCACAGTTGGTACCAGTCTGCGGCCTGTTAGGAACCAGGCCACACAGCAGGAAGTGAGTTGCAGGCCAGCAAGGGAAGCTTGGTCTGTATTTACAGCCGCTCTCATCACTCGCATCAACGCCTGAGCTCCGCCTCCTGTCAGGTCAGCCGCCGTATTAGATTCGCATAGGAGCCCAACGCTACTGTAAACTGCGCATGAGAGGGATCTAGGTTGCGGCTCCTTATGAGAATCGAACGCCTGATGACCTGAGGTGGAGCTGAGGCGGTGATGCTAGATAGTGCTGGGGAGTGGCTGCAAATACAGTTTATCATCAGCATGGAGGAACAATAAATGTAAGGTGCTTGAAGCTTCCCGAAACCATCCCTCCCTCCCCCATTCCATGGAAAAACTGTCTCCCGTGAAACTGGTCCCTGGAGCCAAAAAGGTTAGGGACCACTGCTCTACATGGCTCTCTGTTCAAATTGATAGCATCTAGATACTTTTAGCCTTTAACACAGATAATATATGGAAACTAACTTCCTATTTTAAAAAAAAAACAAAAAGTCATTTCTAAAACAACTAGGTAGACATCAACCAGGTCTACCTTTTGCTTTTGCAGTTTTCTGTTTAAAATGAGAAATTGTTGTAACTTTCTGTGGCTTTTAGAAGATTTAGACAATGGCAAAAGAACTTCAGCGAGTGTGAAAAGCTTGTCTTGTAGGCTGCTTCCCCAGCCCCACATCAACTGAAATACAAGCTTCCCACATTAATCATTAGCAAATTTATTCCACTTAAGATAAAATTAGACCAAATCTGATCAAATGGAGAAAATTTGCGAACATCATCAGTGCAGACATTTTCACATCCTTGAATTTATTATGAATAAGAACATGTAAAAACCTTAAAATCATATAACCACAACTGACTATCCAGCCCTCTTTCCATTTATTTCCTCATCTTTCTGCTTTGTAATGTTTCTTGGCTTGTCTAGAATGCGTTTTCTTCCCACTGCAACATCCAGCAGTGTTATAGACATCTGTTTTCTATTTCTTCTAGCAACCCAAGTGTTCTTCAAATTCCCAGCATTAAAAGTTAAATGGCAAAGAAATATTAAGCAAACACACAATGATTATACATTGATTAATCACTGTGCACTCATTTCATGTTTTTATCTTCCATACTTAAAGGCAGGCAAATGCACACCTTCCCACACATCCCAACAGCAATCAATAAATCAAGGTTTTGTTTGGGGCCCCCACCAACCTTACACTGTGAATGAGGGTAAGCTAGAGCTAGGCAGCACATATAACCCGTCATTTTAGAAGAAAAATAATCAACATCTGTGGGGAGATAGAGGCCTCAGGGCCTTCCCATTATACTCTCTATTCCCTTTACTAACTCATCTTTCAGAGTTGCACCTAAACCCTCTGCACAGAAATTCCTTCCCTGCTGACCCAACCCGAAGCAGATCCCAGAGTTACTTTCTCAAAGTGTAATCTCTAATTATATGCAATGTCTGTCTCCTGCACCGGCCCTTACACTTCATAAGGAGAAAGTTCATGAATGTCTCATTCTCTACTATATGATCAGCAACTAACACAGAGACAAATACGGCACTGACAAAGAATTTGCTGCATGAATGAGTGATGTGATCAAGCACAGTCCTTTCTGCAACATCATCGGGATAACAGAGAAATAAAACCTCAAATGACGGCACCCATATAAATCAGTATCTTCTAGAAAAAAAAAAGAATAGGGGAAGGTAGCATAACTTTAGAAAACTCAGAATTAAATTCAACACTTCAAAACCTGCCAAAATATCAAGTAAAAAAGGCTTAAAATCTATTTTAACATAGCTTACATAAGACTGTTTAATTGCAGCCACTCAGACTCAAAACGCTTTCTGAGAATCTCATCACCATCTGGATAGACAGTTTGCAACATGAGGCATCATCTAGGTGCTTAATATTTGTGTCCACAGAAAAAGGAAGAAGAAAAGATACAAAATAGATAGCTTAGTGGTTATTAGGCTTAAGGATCAAAGATGCCATACCTGACTAGCTACGTCTCTCCGCTCTCAGGCACTGATCCTGCAAAGGACGTACTCTACCCTTGGCTCTCTGAGGAAAGTCAACAAAAACCTCAGCCTCTGAGAGAATCCACTTCTACGACAGTCCCCCAGCCATTTTCGTTTTCTCAACCACCAGGTAACTACTTGATGTGTTCATCCATTTTAAATTCAATACTTTTAAAGATTACTAAATCTTCTTCAATAATCTATAGAGGGACAGGTAAATAGGACAAATCCCAGCCCACTACGGAATGGAATGAGAAGCCACAGGGTGCAGCAGCTGAAAGAACCGTTCCGTAGGTGGGGAGCTGTTCTGCATCCTGGCATCAAAACTCCGCTCCTGCTGCCGTCCATTCACCCCGTCAGCCACCAAACTCTGTGGGCAAATGCTCAGTAGCGGGATTGCTGAACTGCTTTTAGTTCTTTGAGGAATCTCCACACCATTTTCCAGGGCTGTACTACTTTGCAGTCTACCAGCAAAGTCTAAGTGCTCCTTTCTCTCCACCTCCACGCCAACAGCACTCATGTACACCACAGGAAGTAAAACTCGACGGAAATCACGCAGGTGGGAGGGCAGCGGAGGGGATGGGTAAAATCATACCTAACAGGAACAATGTACACCATCTGGGTGACGAGCACACTTATAACTTTGTCTCAAGCAGTACAAAAGCAATCCATGTAACCAAAACATTTGTACCCCCATGATATACTGAAATAAAAAAAAAAGAAAAAAAAATCTGTGGGTGCCTACTCTGTGGACACCACCCTCTGGCCACATTGCCTCTTTTGTCTAGACTCTTTCTTGCCCCAGGGCCTTTCCATATGCCATTTTCTCTGCTTGAAAAGCTCCCTGCCTGCTCCTGACATGACTGGCTTCTTCTTATCTGTGAGATCTCAGCTTCAAAGTCATTCCCTCCAAGTGGCCATCCCTGACTAGCACACAGATCCTTCAGGTCCCCTTGTTCTCTTGATCCAGATATTCCTTTACTTAACAACACTTAGCAGAATTTATAATTACATATTTGCTTTCCTTCTTCCATCACTTGTACTAGTTTTTTCCCCTGACCTGGGCCTTAGTTTCCCTATCTTCTTCTTTTAAAATGCATTTTTTATTGTTACATAATAATTATACATACTTAATGGGGTACATGTAATATTTTGACACATGCATAAAATGTGTAATGACCGAATCAAAGTAATTAGGATATTCATCTACTCAAACAGATTTTGAGATCCTTGAGTACAGAAACCACTTCTGTTTTGTGTATCAATGTAACACCAGTGACTACCTCAGCTCCTAGCATATAAAATGTACTTAATATTTAGTGAACGAATAAATATATTTTTCACTGAAAGATGCTTACTCAAATTTGCATTTCATAAATATAGAAAATAAACACTATTGAAACACTTCCCCCTTAATTTCAGTTTTTTGCTTTTTTCAAATACTAAAGACCAGATTCTTTTTTTTTTTTTTTTTTTTTTTTTGAAACAGAGTCTCACTCTGTTGCCCAGGCTAGACTGCCATGGCATCAGCCTAGCTCACAGGGACCTCAAATTCCTGGGCTCAAGCAATCCTACTGCCTCAGCCTCCTAAGTAGCTGGGACTACAGGTATGTGCCACCATGCCTGGCTAATGTTTTGTATATATTTTTAGTCGTCCACCTAATTTCTTTCTATTTTTAGTAGAGACAGGGTCTTGCTCTTGCTCAGGCTGGTCTCAAACTTCTGAGCTCTAACCATCCACCCACCTCGGCCTCCCAGAGTGCTAGGATTACAGGCGTGAGCCTCTGTGCCCAGCCCCAGATTCTTTATATGAAAAAAAAAAAAAAGCTTTATAGACCTACCTTGTTATTAAACAAACAAAAAAATAGAGTCTATAGAAAGCTTGGAATGTTCACCATTAATTTTCATGTAGTTTTAAAATACATTTTTGAATTAAATTTTTAACCACCATCTCTCCATTATCCCCAATGCCTAGTCCCTGGTATCTACCACTCTATTCTCTGTTTCTGTGAGTTCAACTTTTTTAGATTTTACATATAAGTGATGTTGGCCAAAAGGTACAAACTTTCAGTTATAAGAAGAATAAATTCTAGAGAGCTAATGTATAGCCTGGTGATTCCAGTTAATAATAATGTACACCTAAAATTTGCTAAGAGATCTTAAGCGTTCTCACCACACACAAAAAAAGGGTAACTCTGTGAAGTGATGGTTACATTAATTAACTTGTTTGTGGTAATCATTCACAATGTATATCAAATAATCATGTTGTAAATCTTAAATACACACATTCTTATTTGTCGATCAGACTTCAATAAAGTTGGAAACAAAAAGAAAAAAAATTTTAGTTCTTTAAAATGTATGCATTTGATATTTTCATACTTAAAAATGTAAAATAACAATTTGTTTACAAAACTAAACTAATTTATATAAAGATTGAATAATCTTATTGCTCATTAAACATGTCAACATTCAACTATTTTCTGCATGTGAATTTCAATACTCAATTCTAATAATTGGTTAATTAAAGATAAGAACTTATACTTAAATCCTTTCTCACAGTAGCAGATGGAAGTTTAAATTAATATTGTATACTCTACAAACTAATCAAAATTTCAACTAAATAATCAAAAGCAGATCTTGAGAAGTACTGTGCTTCTAAATGCCAATGTAAATTTTTAAGTTAATATTGGAGAATACTAAATTTTTAAGAATTATCTTTTCTATGCAAGAGCTGAATATTTCTCCCATGTATTCATAAAAGTTTATTTGGTATCAGGCAACTAATTCCACAGAAATTATATATAGTTAATATACATACTATTAAAGGTTGCTAAAGTACTCTAAAGTTTGCTTTTCTCTTAAATTTCATTAAACAGCTTAATTTGTTTCATAAATGTTAAAAAAAAAGACAAGGTATAAAAGACAATGCCATCTTAGCCATTGTTCCTACGACTACGCAATACAAATTAGATCTGAAGTGATGATTACACAGAAAAGACACTTTAGAGTATCAGTCAATAAAGAACTTACTTGGCACTACACTTAGTAATAAAAATAGCAAACACTGATACAGTGCTTTGTTCCTGACACTATACCAAGCCACAAACAAATACTAACTCATTTAATCCTCCAAACTACCATGAGACAAGTAATATTTTTATCCCCATTTTACAGACGAAGGCACAAAAGCTTTGTTTGGTTAAATATAATAATTTTCCCAAGTTACACAACTAGTAAAGAACACACCTGGGAGTCAAATCCAGACATTCTCTTCCCAAAGACTGTGCTCCTAACCACTATGCAAAATAGACTTTAGTACAGTTTATAGCAAAGCATCCTGGACATCCCTTTGGGCAGTAATAACATCTGACCTCTACACATTTTCTCTGTGAGTTCGATCTTGCAAAGTACTTCAGAATTCCAACAGGAAAAAAGGTAAAGTAGATATGAAACACATTAGCCTGGGTTTTATCTTGTCTTGTTTTTTAGAGTTCTGAAGGGAAACATTTCTTTAAGAAGCTTTTTTAGAATAATTTATAAGGCTTGTGCAGTATTATTGAACAGATTTCTATAAACTCTTCCCTCGAGCTCTGGTAGGGCAGGTGGTGTAAAGTTTCAACTGCTTTCATAAAAACAGCTTCACCATCTGGTATCAGTTTTTGTTGTCTCAAAATGTTTTTCTTAAAAATTCTTTTTTTAACAACACTGTATACACACACAATTAAATGTCTATTTATGAAGTACTCACATAGAGGCACTCCTGTTTAATTTCATTCCTAAGTGCCAGCAGAGTTTTCTTTTTTTAAAGACTACATCTGTAAGCTTAAAAAAAAAAAATCTGAAAATCTAACAAGAATGCTACACAATGGTATCAATTTAAGGTGGCAGAGGCTATCAAACTGCCACCCTTAAAAATCACACAACTGGAATGAGTCTCAAAGGCACTAAGTCAAATTTATGGCTTTTATTAATCATGGTATTTTAAATCATCAGAAACATATTTCTCAATTATTCTAAACAATCGCAAAGGAAAAAAAGATATCATCGACATGCTGTTCCAGATTCATCTGCCTTGTTTACATAATCCTAAAGAATGACAGCATATTTTATTTTATTCCCTCCCCTAACCCTAACTAGACTGAGTATTTTTAGAACTACCATAATCTCCAAATGCATAGATTTTATTTACCTAATTACTCATATTTTATTCAGCTAATTATTAATTTTATCTAATTACTCTTCTAAATATAAGGCTTTCAAATGATGCAGTATTAGTAATGAAGTATTTTGTAGAGAGAGATGCAAGGAATTACTAAAATATTTCTATAAAATGCTAGCACTCTTCGATTCTAAAAGGCCTTATTTTTAAGCAAACCAAAGTGATAATTTCCAAGATTATATCAACCAAATGACTTGTGGCCAAAAAACAAAAATACTCTTCAATCACAGCTTCTGTCTCTGCTATATCTACATTTTTAAACAACAACAAAAACAGGTATTCAACATAAAATTTCAGGGACTATAAAGACTTTTGGAAATCAGTGATAAAGCCTGAATTTTAATGAGGATTTACCAATTTATAAAATACTTACAAAAAGCCTAGTGCTTACATGATGTGGCATATGAAAATGTATGTTAAAAGATTCACACGTCTTTATTTTATGGGGTCATACTCTAAAAATTCCAACATGAAGCAGCTTCCAGTTAAGGTGATCAATCAAAAGCTCGCCTTTACTTCTACTCCTCCTGAAACATCACTAAAAGACTTCAAAGGATTAAAAGTATAAATAAAAATAAATACCTGCAAAACAACATTGACCAGAGAAGTAGATGACAGTAACAATATTTAGAAATCTGGAAAGCAGAAGGAAGGATAAGAACTGATTGCTAAATCAGCATTAGATCAAATTAAGAGGAAAACCAATTTACCCCCACAGAGCCTCAGCAAGTCTCAGGAAATGGAGCACCAAGTAACTCCGGAAGTGACCATGAAAGCAAGGGCGAGGCCCGGAGAATGGGAAGATGTATGGAAAGGCAGTTTAAGAGGTAAACTCGCACCCCCCACCACGCCATCCCAGAATCCTTCTCTCTCTCCACACTGCTGGAAAACTGTCCCCAACCCCTTATTCAGCAGAACAGTAGATTTTATTCACTGGAGAGGGTAAAACAGGGGTCTCTGGACTGGGAGACTCAGGCATGGCTGAAAGTAGGGAACTGCATTAAAAACAGCAGAGTAAAATTCTGCATAACTATTGATACTCAAAGTCCATTTTCCCTACTAAGTCCCCAAAAAGCTGGTTACCAGGCTGACAACCCTCAGGAAGAAGATTCATCTCAATAATACTAGCATGAGGATCGCCAACAAAATATATTAGGAAAATACCAACCATGATCATCTTACAAAAAGCAGACAGCAAGACCCATCAGATCTTATGTGCTTCCAATCAGCTTTGCAGTATCTCACTTTAAAGTGAACAGCCCAAGATTAACAAAACATTTGAGGAAAATACCTCAAAGGTAAAAGATGTAGAAGAGCCCCCTCCAAAAAAGAAAAAAAATTTAAAGGAAACAGACTCTACAGTAAATAAAAGCTTCAAAAAAAGTATTAACATTCCCAGAAAGGTAAGAGAATATACTGTATCTGTAAAACAACAACACCATATATATATATATACATATATATATATACATATTCATTATTTCTGAGATTTATAGCTCTTAGGAAGAATTTTCAAATGAATGAATAAGTACATAAACAATTAAGCAAACAAAAAAAATCAATTATTAATCCAAGGAAAGCTAAAAGCTGTAAAGGAAAGAAAAATCAATTGTATTATGCTACACAGCTCAAATATGAGTAGCATTTGAAGTCGTAACACAAAACTAAACCATAGGCTGGGCATGATAGCTCATGCCTATAATCCCAGCACTTTGGGAGGCCAAGGTAGGAGGATTGCTTGAGGCCAGGAGTTCGAGACCAACCTAGGCAACACAGCAAGACTCTGTCTCTACAAAACATAAAAATACTAGCCAGGTGCGGTGGCACATGCTTGTAGTCCTACCTACTACAGAGGTAAAGGCAGAAGAACTGCTCGAGCCCAGGAGTTTGGGGTTAAAGTGAACTATGATGATTCTATTATACTCTAGCCTGGGCGACAGAGGAGACAATGTCTTGAAAATAATTAATTCGTTCATTAATTAAATGAAATTACAGCTATAACCTAAATATTTTATATAACTATATTAAAAGGAAAAGAATTGTGTCTATGCTACAAGGGAAGGGGACAGTGTTGAAAATTAGTAAATATATTCTTTCATGGTGGTACATCAGTAATTAGCTCCTAACACTGAAAAAAAAAATCAGTATAAAAATTTTATTAAGAAACACAAAGTAAATACCAAGAGAGACTACTAAAAAAGTTGAAGTTACCAGGTGAAATGGCTCATGCCTGTAATCCCAGCAATTTGGAAGGCCAAGATTGGAGGACTGTTTGAGCCCAGGAGTTCGAGACCAACCTGAGCAACATAGTGAGACTTCATCTGCACAAAAAAAATTTTTTAATCAGCCAGGTATAATGGTGTGTGCCTGTAGTCCCAGCTACCTGGGAGGCTAAGGCAGGATGATCGCTTGAGCCCAGGGGTTCGAGGTTGCAGTGAGCTATGATTGCACCACTGCACTTCAGCCTGGGTGACAGACTGAGCTTCTGTCTCAAAAAAATAAAAATAAAATAAGTTGAAAGTGTCTGCCTCTTGTGAAGAAATTGGAGGGGAGGAAAATGGGCTATTTTTTCTTTTTTAATAAGCCATGTAGAACTTTCTGACACAAACTATTTGCTTTTATAACAACGAAAAATTTGAATTTAGAACTTCAATGTGAACACATGATTTCTTTACCTTATATTTGTCAAGGTAAGCACTGACTGGGAAATTCTTTTAGTAACATTATCCAAGGTTGCCTGCAATAAAATGGTGTTCTTCTGAAGAGAAAGAAAACTGAGGTTTACTGAGCACCAACTAAGAATCAGGCTCCAAGTTACCTACTTTTCTAAATGATCCCACAGAGAAGTCTTTACCTTACACTTTAATGTGGGAAATGAGTCTTCGGGGAAATTGAGTCACACAGCAACAGAACAGTATCTTGACAACGCTAACTTCAGTCTCTGATTCCAATGCCCCATTCATGTCTCTGCAGCTAGATTGTCTAAAAGGATTTTAATGGAGACTACGACTAAATTATTTTTCCTCAAACTGCATAATAAATATTAAAACTTTTCTTTTTGGCATAATCTTTACCAGTGGCAAGTGATTTGAGAAACAATCAACCTATTTGCAGTTATAAAAAGATTTTTTTTTATCAGGGATTTAAGATTCAATTTTAAGCTCAATAAGGTGATTGATACATAACACTCTGGTCAGCTACAGACTTGCCAACTTCCCACAACATTTGCCTTTGACTGAAAGGACACCTAGAAAAGAGCACCACCAGGAGACGTGAGGCACTCGGACCCTTGTGCACCCAGGTGAGGAATAGCTCCACTAAAGCAGCCTTGGAGACCGGACTTCGGCTGGGAAATCGGTCACCAACAAAGGCACAAACAGTGTAAACTGTGAACTCCCGCCAAGTCACAGGCTACTAGCTTCTGAGTGCTCTGACACCCAGCCACTGGTTGGCATCTGACCGTTTCTTGGTAATTGACCACTGGCTTTTCCATTTTCCCTACTCAGTTCAACCTGAACATGCTTTTCCCTGGTAGTCCCTCCCTCCCGGTCCTAGAGCCCAACCTTGCATTTTCAATAAAATAACCGCTACCTCCGCTTTGGTCTTAACCCCTGCTCACTGTCTCATGCATCAGTACTCCAGATGTCACCCACCTCAGGGCCTTTCCACTCACTCTAGCCAGAGAAGTATTTCATCTAAAAATGTCAGTTAAAATCTTATCCATTTTCCAAAGGCCAATTCAATTGCTCTTTTCCTCCCTAGAAGATCTTTGAAGAAATGCTTTCTCAACCGTCTATAACCTCACAACTCTATATTTGGTAAACCTTTCTGTACCAATTATTATACTCTGTCTTTTGGTCTTACTGTTATCTGTATATATTTCTTTTGTCCCCTAAACGGAAGCTATACAAAGACAAGGAACACATCTTGCTCATCTCTGCACTCCTCCACCTCAAACTGCTGAGTTAACTGTTGAGCTTCTGATGTCTCAGGCTCACACTGTCATATAAGTCTCCCTCGTGATTAAAAAAAAAAAATTAAAAATTATAACAAAAGAGGTATTAAGCTGAGAAATAAAATTCTAAAACATCTTGTCAAATAAAGTACAAATTCCTTAATAAATATAGCAGTGTTTATAAATATGCTCAGGGTGTTATGCTGAACACCCAAACATCTTTAGAAAGCAGTAAGTTAAAAAAAATCGTAAGGGGCTGGGCACAGTGGCTCACGCCTGTAATCCTAGCATTTTGGGAGGCCAGGCCAGGAGGACTGCTTAAGGTCAAGAGTTTGAGACCAGCCTAAGCAAGAATGAGAGCCTTTTCTTTACAAAAAGTAGAAAAATTAGCTGGGCATGGTGGCACATGCCTGTAGTCCAGCTCCTCTGGAGGCTGAGGCAGGAAGATCACGTAAGCCCAGGAGTTTGAGGTTGCAGTGAGCTATGATGATGCCACTGCACTCTAGCCAGAAGACAGAGTGAGACCCTGTCTCAAAAAAAAAAAAAAAAAAGAAAAAAGTCAAAAGGGTTTCCTTGTTGCAGGTATACTTGGACACTGCAATTTATCTATCTCCTACAAAGGGGCAGCACATTCAACCACGTTCTACTTTATAGCAATTTACAGGACTCCTTCTATGAGTTACACATTTGGGAAATACTAAAGTAAATTATATCTAGTCTTTCATATTTACATCTATACAGATCTGCTGAAAAGCTTGAGCTTATTAATTACAGTTGGCAAAAGGTAGGGGAGAAGAATGTTTTTTTTAAATTCTCAAAAAAATCAGTGAGATGTTATTAAAAGCAAGCATCACTTAGTAATTTTTCATCTTGTTTGACTTGTTTGAAACACTGGTAACAGCCCCAACTTTGACATTTCATCAAGTTTCTTTCACATAAGTTTCAAAACCACTAGTCTTAGGCATATTGCATTTGGCTATTCAAATATTTAAATAACTTCATACTTTGAAAATGTTTCAGTATTTCTTTTGTTGCATGATGTTATGCAATTATTTTCTTAACTAAATATTGGACAGTTTTCATCTACTGGGCACTGATTCAGAATTGGCATTTCCATTTCAAAAGCAAATAGACACTTAACTATGTGAAATAAGTTCAGATCATGAATTATTTTGTTTAATACCACTCATTAAACAAAAGACAGTTTCAAAAGCTACATGAAAAAGTACAAACTGGAGTGTGGTTGTTTTAAAACTATGTTTTGATAATTCATGTATATGTCTTTAAGGGAGAAACATATCAAAAATACTGAGAGTTCACTATTCTGTTAATGTATACCAGCTCTATCAATAGCACCTACAGATTTTCATCTAACTTATTGTTGAGTTCAGCAATTTGCATTACAAAGTCCTTCTATTTTTTTTAAATAGCTGTTTTAGAAAAATTAAAAGAAAAAATAATGTCTAATGCTAGGTTTTTACTGATTCTTTCAACAGCAAATACTAAGCATCCACCATGTGTTACGCAACGTTCTACAAAGGATATCAAAGTACAAGAAAAGCAACGTAGATGACTGTCCCCATGGAGCTTATATGAAAGAAATAAATCATCCGCCCTAGGAGCCCTGAAGAAGAAAATATCTAAAGGAGTAAGGGGGCAGCCGGGGAGAGGGACAGTTGCAGTGTTAACTTTGGTGGTTAGGGCCTAAATGGAAAGGAGACATTAGAGCGTAAACTTGAGAGAGATGAGGTCCAAGCCATGCTGCTCTTTGGGACAAGAGCATTTCAGGCAGAAAGAGAAGCAAGCACAGAGGCTCCCAAGGAGAACTCTTGCTTTTCATTGCCTCTATATTTTATTGTAACATAGCCTTATTCATTGGCTTACATATTATCTATGCCTGCTTTCATGCTACAACTGCTGAGTTAAATAGTTGCAACAGAGACCATATGGCTGTAAAGCTTAAAATATTTATTATCTGACCCTTTACAGAAAAAGCTTGTTGACACCTGCTCTATGGAATTAAGAATGCCATTCAATCAGTGCTACCTGCACCAAAGGGACATGTGGCCATGAGTTAAACAAGGCTCCGCAATCTCTGCAATAGGAATGGGTAGGCATTACTTTGTGTACCTAATGAGCATCTTAAACACCCTTGCAATAGCCTACAGAGTCTAATCGGGAAAAGAAAAATGTCAGGTTCTACTTCTCATCTAATGCATGCTTTGGGGCCAGTTACATATATTTCTTTCAAGTCACAGCAATATAATCATGTAGAAGAGTTTTTAAATTTCTCGGTGATATAACAAGCTCCTTTATTTACTTTCCTATCTCCATTCAGCCTGGTATCCAGGAAAAAAACAAAAATAATACCTTTAAGCCAGAAAACTCAATTATTTCCCCTAAAACGGAAAAACATAAATCTAGAAAACTTACAGCATCTAACCTTAGGTTCCAAATAGAAACAATGGAAAGTCAAAGTTCTGATAAAGAGAGAGGGAAGTGTTCTAACTGTCCCAGAGGTGACCAGTAATGGTGAAGCTTTGTCAATGTGCCTGGAGCATAAATAGACCAACCCTGTAAAGAGCGTGATACCACCAGAGATCACGCAGGAAACCACAGCTGCTGGAGGCTCGACACCCAAGGTCTGCTAATTCTTCCAGGAGCACTTTGAGAAAGCACTGAGATCGCCCACAATATGTGATTTTTATATAAATGAAAGATTCCAGAATATTCGAGCTCACCATTTCATTCCACTGGTGTGTAGACTCAAGTGCAGACTCTTGCTTTTAATATCTGAATATGCATTTACTAATAATACCAATGACTGATAAAAACAGACAATATACACAGAAGATGATTTTGTCATCAGAATGTAACCAGAAAGGAGTGACACAAAATAACTGATACTAAAAAGTACTCTGCATTGGTATTTATTCAAAATCAAATTTCCTAAAATGATGCAAATATATAAATTATTAATGTATTACTAACCACAAAAGTTTTGAGGTATTTTTGTTTTCTTAAGAAATGTAATTGCTGCTCCCACTAGTTATCTAATGCTTTTTCTGGTAATTTTTTTATTAGCCAAATTATTTTAGATCAAACCAAGGATTTCTAGAAATGATGCACATTTTCAAGGGAATAGTAGAGGAAACAGCGCATCGGTAGTGACTTGCCACATTAGTGACTTAAACATGAGAGGTTTAATCCCAAAATAATTTAATAACTCATGAGAAACATTTCAAGTAAATATTTCAAAATGACATCCAAAAAGAAGGATGCCAGAAAACAATTCTAATTAAACATAATCCCTCCCAAAGATGTCTCAGTACTGTAAAATGCCTAAGGGACAGAAGTTTCTTTGTAAACATCTGAAAGGATAAATCTGTTTGAAAAGTATAATATTCTAGGGACTCTGACCTTCAGTGCAACATACAAAAAATCAAAACAATATATCAATAACAGTGAATATCTAAATCTAAAAATTACTTACTTTTTCCTCACTACAATAAGCCTTGTATCCTCAAACAGAACACTATTATGATATGAGCAAAGGCCAAAGAGCGTAGGCTGAGTAATACTAACTCGGTCTGTGTTGTTTTTCTTTGCTACACATTGGGATGCAGGATAATGCATTTTGGTGTGAAGTTAGAAAGTAACATTAAGAATATGGGTCTGAGTTCATGACTTTGCATTTTAATTTGCTATTGAGAACCTTAATGCAGCGTTGCATTGCACATCTCTCTCCTTATGCCTAGAGAATAGTATTTCCAAGTGTACTGAAAGTCCCTAAAAACTGCATGTGTGTGTGTGTGTGTGTGTGTGTGTAGGTAACAGGTTGCGGTGGTAGGCTTAGAGATAAACTTGAAAATATGCCATTTATGAAATGCACAAATACATACCCTTGAGGAGAGAGTTTGTCTAGCCACCCCGATTTAACCTTCCTTGCAGATGATCCATAGAAACAGGCATACGGAGATATTGAGTTTGAGGAAACGGCTGACGAATCAGCATTTCCACTTGTTGAGCTTAACGGATAACTGTGCCTATTAACAGGGTCCAAATTCAACACTTTTTGAGTCCTAGATTTAGACGCCTTTGAATTTTTTCTTCTTAAACTCTGAAAGCATTCTTCCACTGTTGAGTATTCTGATTCGGAAGCAGAGTCTATCAGGAAATTGTTTTTGTCCTCTCGAGGTATCCAAATATCTTCCACTTTGTCTTCACTTATTTTCTCCTTCCTGTTATCATATATGCTAAATGGAAAATAATGGTGTTAACATTTCAAAGTGCTATATCTGACTTAAAACATCAGTGACATTTATTTTACTTATAAACAACTGATAATAACTGAAATTTGAGGCCAAGAAAATCTTAGAGTTCAATTAACCCATCTGATAATTTGTAAACCCCTTCCAGAAAAATTAAGTAGAAATCTTTTATTATCCTATGGCATATTTGGACACCACTAAAACTTTTTTTTTCTTATGTATAATTTAATCTGGTCACTTTTATTTTGGAGGGTTGAGTGCAGTTGGTAAGGACAGAGATTAGCCATATTCTTTCCATCATAATTTAAACGTCTTCAATAGCACAATTAAGTGGCCAACCAACCTCTATTCTCTGGGCAACATCATGAACCACTAACTTATCTGTGTGGAGATCTTATTTCCAACTTGTCCCCTCTCTAATCAACTCCAAGGACCCTACGTTCCACCATAATATAATAAAACCAAGAGTATGTCTGACTGCTGAGAGCGTCAGTATTGTTTTGCAGTGCTAATGAGGAAAAACACTGCAGCATATTGCCAGCTAGAAAACAAGAAAGGGTCATCGTACACCCAGAAGGTAAAAGCTGTGTAACGTAATATTTACTGCAACACATTCATAATTGCTAAGCATATTCCTACAGAGTTAAGGAATAACATAATATATTCACTCCATCATTTATGTAAATTAAAACTCATTACAAGAATTTTTTTTGCTAATCAATGAAACAGATATGCCTGGAGTCAAATCATATCCTTCTGGACACAGAGTTCTAAAAACCATTACTTCCTTAAAGAATAACGTATGCTGGCCCTTCTATGTTTTGCATCATAATAGATTCATATCAAATGCTTACTGAAGATATTCAAGATATTATTTAGTTTTAACTGATGGAAACCTACAATAGTGTTAGCCTTGGAAAATGAAAGATAAATAGAAAATAAAGTGAATGTCAGGTAATGATCCAGTATGCCAAGTTCCAAAAAAGCTGAGGGAAAAATAAAATTTAAGTTGGTGTCTACACATTCACATGTGATCCAAATAACTGGACAACTGTGAATCCCTAATAAAAAGGATATATTATATTTGTAAAATTCCACAACTCATACAGTGAGATTCTGCATTGCCCCTTCTTCTTTATATTAACAAAGATCCTCATCTTCAATGTGTAATCATCGTCACCACATATTTGCTACTTTGGAGGGGGGTACTGGTTTCAATGAGGGAAAGACAAAAAATAATCTGCCACAGAATATAACGGTATATTTAATTCACAGAATTGAATTTAATATTTCAACAATTAAAATTGATTTAGAAAGGAAAGATTTCAACTTACCAATATAAGCTATTTTCTTAGAAATACAATATTATACTATGAATGAAAACATTTTATAACAGTTTATTCTAAAGAATTAATCATCATCAATCATGACCTCATACCTTGATTTGATGATAAAAGAGTTCCCTGCAGTAGTTGATTCCCCTTTGAGTGTTTCTTCATGTGTCCAAAATTCATTCTTTACAGACCTTTTCTATATTAAAAAATATATAGATCATTGTTTTGTGTTTTGGGATTCATGTGTGTGTGTGTGTAGCAATATCTTACAAAAATCCACAATATCTGAATTGAGTTTTACAAAACAGATGTCTAATTGCTCAGATAAATTTTCAGAAAAAAATCAATTTAATTAGTAAGACTACATTAAACAGTAGCCTTTTGATGCCTGTTTTTACTATTTTACTTAAATCATTAGTAAATCATCAATTCAACTAAGAAAAAAAGATGCTAACCAAGAAAAAAATTCATGTATTTTATTCCCTTGCTCTATTTTTGTCTTCCAACTTCTTTTATCAAGACCAAGAAATAAAATAACAAAAGAGCACAAGCACTGAAGAGGAAAGACTGAGTGATAAACCAAATAATTAAAATATATAAATAATTGGAAGCCTACACACTTAGGAAGTCTGCATTTGCACATAAGGCAAACCAAATCTACGGTTTCTGTGTTTTATGGGTTTTTTGTTTTGTTTTGTTTTTAATTAAAGTAACTTTATCTTGTGGCAAATTTGTAAAACTCACAATCCTATATTTCTGAAATCAAAATGAAAATGTTTTTAGGATATATATTTTTATTTTTTTTAATTAATTTATTTTTTTTTTTGAGACAGAGTCTCACTCTGTTGCCCGGGCTAGAATGCCGTGGTGTCAGCCTAGCTCACAGCAACCTCAAACTCCTGGGCTCAAGCGATCCTCCTGCCTCAGCCTCCTGAGGAGCTGGAACTACAGGCATGTGCCACCATGCCTGGCTAATTTTTTCTGTATATGTTTAGTTGTCCAATTAATTTCTTTCTAATTTTAGTAGAGATGGGGTCTTGCTCTTGCTCAGGCTGGTCTCGAACTCCTGAGCTCAAACAATCCACCTGCCTCGGCCTCCCAGAGTGCTAGGATTACAGGCGTGAGCCACCGCGCCCAGCCAGGATATATATTTTTAAAGATACAGATTTACCATAATTCTACTGAACAAAAATTTTACTGACTGGAAATTTCATTGTTCATTATAATGCATTCCTTGAATATTAATAACTTAGAAGAAAATGAAGAGGCATACATAGGCAGAAAAGCAACAAACTGATTATGGAAAAAAATTACAATGTATGAGACTAACCTTGGAATTTTCTAGTCTCTGGAAGAGAAAGGTCTCTCCATAAGGAAAGACGGAAGATGAATTCTCTTCATTTGACTCTTCTGGGGAAATTATGGGATGAGAATGGAAAGATGTGAATAATATGAAATATTATTTTAAAAAAGGAAAAAAAAACCATGTGTTTATTTTATAGCAATATCACAACTTAAGCTTTATTCTGTGTGAGTCCAAAATTATGTTCATAATTTTTATCCCCCAATCAATTCTCCCTATGGTCCTATCGTTACAGCATTCACTGTATACACCCTTCAGTTCACAACCATAACACATGACTGTTTCTTAAATTGTAACCTGTCACATATGTCCTTGCTAACCTCCAAAATCCACACTAACATAACCAAGTGCACTGCCCACATACAACAGAAATTGTCATGGTGCCATTAACGATAGTAATTCCTAAATAAGGAAATAAACTAAATGATAGAAAATTAATCTTAACTCTATTATAATTCACAATAAACAATTATAAAAAGTCCACTAACATAACAGCTAGATATCATGCAAAATTCCAGAATCCACTTAATATAATTCCTCCAACACCATAGCTAATAACATACCTCTAAATAAATTATTTCAGGACAATTTCCACCACCCTTGAATTGCACACATCTACAAGAAAGAATTCTCAATACTTGCAGCTATGGCAAATAAAATTTTAAAGGTTCAGTAGTCAAGTGTTTGACATAGTATTATCAAAAAGAATGTTCCTGAACTTGTATAAGCAAAACCAAAAGGAAAGAAAAGCCTCTGTCAATGATCAATTTACCAGAGCAACAGTGTTAGCCCTTTCCTGTTACCATGGCAAAATCACTTTCCATATATCTTTGTCCTGTTGCTCAGACTGTCAGAAACCATTTAATTTAGTTAAACGCCTTCAACTGTGGCTAATGATAAATGAAGCTTGTATTTAAAAAGCTTTTTACATTAGCATGTATAAATTTCCACAAGTCTGAGTGTATATTACTATCTTTTATTCACTCACTTTTAAAAGTGTCTGAAGTAACTATGAACACTGGCAGACAGTTATTCTCATTATTCTATATACCACAGGTGGGCTGCCTTCTCAACCACGATTTTAACACATTTAAGGCTATCAAATTGAGTGCTAACTAATTTACAGAGACTTTAAACACATAGACTCACTTTGCCATGTCACAGATTTTCCAGTTGAGGTAGCAATGTTTCTTCTCTCACGGCAATAGCTTAAAGCAAAGGGGAAAATATTTATGAGTTACTATTTGAGTAAAGGATTTATTAGAGAGATATACATTCTTTTGGGTAGAAAAATCAATATTAAAAAATAAGTTTGGTTTGAAATAAACAGAAGGGCCAAATTCCACAAATGTGTTTTTCTACAAGGTCTTAAAGGAAGAGATTTCATTGGATTTTACAAGTATTTTCTTCTAACATCTATAATATACAAAAATAAGTAAATGTATTTGTCCAATGCTAGCATGCACGTAAAGTAATTTCAAAACTACTGGCCATACAACTTATAGAAACAAATTTACTAACTAGATTTCAGTATTTATATAGTTTTTTGTCATTAGCTTTATAATACTGAGTCAAAAATGTGTCTGGCTCCATGAACATAATATGAAAATACATACGAGACCTTCTTTCAAAGATCTTACAGTCTTGGGAGAAAGGTAGTACGGGTAATAATTTAGAATACAATACAATAACAGCAAGGACAGAGATAAACACGGTAGAAACAGAGGATAATGAAGACCTATTACTATAGGAAAGAGTTCTATTTTCCGCCTAAAGGTAAAGATCAGGACATCCTTAACTTCTCATAGATATTTGTCTGCCCGAGTAACTAGAAGCAATGAAATAATAAAAGAGTAGAAATCAATGAAATAAGATGTAGACAAAATTTTTAAAACATTGTAACTAAAAGCTGGTTCTTTTAAAAGATTAATAAAATTGGCAAACATCAATAAAGGAAAATAAAAGAGAGACAGAGACACAAATTACCGATATCAAAAATGAAAGAGAGGACATCATCACAAACCCTAAGAATATTGAAGGAATAATGACAGATTAGGAAAAACTTTATGCCAATAAATTCAACAACTTAGATGAAATGGAACAATTCTTTAAGAGACACAAATGACCAAATCCGACAAGATTAAATAGAAAATGTTAATAGTGATATATCTATTAAAGAAACTGAATTTAGTGATTAATCATATACCTACGAAAAACTCTAGGCCCAGATATTTCACTGGTGAATTCCACCAAATATTTAAAAAAATAATTTTACACAAACTTTTTTGGAAAGTAGGAGAAGAGGGAATAGGTCCCAACTCATTCTATAAGGCCAATATAACTGATACCAAAACCAGCCATAAACATAACTACAGCTAAATATTCCTCATGACACAGATGCAAATATAAATAAAATTCAATAGTATTTCCATATACTAGCAATGAACAAATGGAAAAATACTTTGATAATACAATTCTCCTTACAATAGCATACAGAAACATGAAATGCTATGGGGAAATTACCAAAATATGTATCATATCTGCACACTGAAAACTATAAAGGATTACCGAGAAAAATTAAAGAAGTCCTAAATAAATGGACCGGTAGATCATGTTCATGTATGAAAAGACAGTATCATTAAGATATCAATTCTCCCTATATTGACATACAGATTTTACACAACCCCAAACAAGATTCCAGGGGGCTTTTTTTTTTTTTTTGAGACAGAGTCTCACTCTGTTGCCCAGGCTAGAATGCTGTGGCGTCAGCCTAGCTCACAGCAACCTCAAACTCCTGGGCTCAAGCAATCCTCCTGCCTCAGCCTCCCGAGCAGCTGGGACTACAGACCTGCGCCACCATGCCTAGCTAATTTTTTCTATATATTTTTAGTTGTCCAGCTAATTTCCTTCTATTTTTAGTAGAGACGGGGTCTCTCTCTTGCTCAGGCTGGTCTTGAACTCCTGACCTCGAGTGATCCTCCCACCTCGGCCTCCCAGAGTGCTAGGATTACAGGCATGAGCCACTGCGCCCGGCCTAGTGGGCTTTTTTTAAAATAGAAATTAACAAGGGGACTCTAAAATTTACATACAAATCCAAATGACCCAGAGTGGTCGGAATAATTTTTTAAGAGAATAACAAAACCAGAAGGCTTACACTATAAAACTTCAATATCTAGTCTAAAATCACAGTAATCAAATCAGTGTGCCATTGCTGGAAGTACAGACATATAAGCCAAGGGAATAGAAAATCCACATACAATGCCACACATCTATGGTCCACTGATTTATGAAAAAGATTCCAAAGTACTGTAATGGAAATTTGATAGTCTTTTCAAAAAATGCTGCTGGAATTGGTTATCTCAATGGAAAGAAGAAGAGAATGTCAACCCTTACATCATTCCATACACAAAAATTAACTCAAAGTGGAGTTTAGACCTAAATGTTCATGATAAAACTCTAGAAATTCTGAAAAACCTTGAAGAAAATCATTGCCTCTGAGTAGGCAAAGAATTCTTAAATAAAATAAAAAACCAAAACTCATTAAAAAAAAACTGAAAAATTGAATCTTACCAAAATTTAAAACTTACAATGTCACATACTTCTAAAAAGGTACTGGTCTAAAACAGAAAAGAACTCTTACAATCCAGTATTAAGAAATATAATTCAAGTTTAAAAGGGAAAGAAATCTGAATAGATACTTCAAAAAAGGAGATACATGAATATGTGATACTACTACACACACATTAAAATGGCCAAAATTAAGGTTATTGATATGAAGTGTTAGAGAATATGTGTTACAATTAGAACTTTTAAATACTGCTGGCAGGAATATAAAAGGGTACACATACTCTGGAAAACTGTTTGGCTTTTTTTTTTTTTTATAAAGATAAACATTCACCAAACTTAAAAGAGCCCAGACATTTCAATCCTATAAACCCCAAAATATTGAAAACAAATTTTCACAGAAAGACTAGTATACAAATCCTCATACCTATATTCTCAATAGTCATGAACTTGATAAAAACCCAAATGGACATCAGAAATGAATGACAAAGAAATGCTGGTGGCCAGGCAGGATGGCTCACACCTATAATCGTAGCACTTCGGGAGGCTGAGGCTGGAAAATCTCTTGAAGCCAGGAGTTTGAGACCAGCCTCAGCAACACAGACACAAACAATAGAAAAATCAGCTGGGGGTGGTGGTCCCCGCCTGTAGTACTCAGGAGGCAGAGGCAGGAGGATCACTTGAGCCCAGGAGTTTGAGGCTGCGGTGAGTCATGATGATGCCACCACACTTTAGCCCTGGCAACAGAGCAAGAGCCTGCCTTGAAAAAAAAAAGAAAAAATAAAAGGTGGTACATGGACCCAAGAGAATACCACTAAAAGAAAAATTAAGAATGAACATAGTGGGGGGAGGTGGTCCAAGGGCAACATACATAACCTAAACATCTGTACCCCCATAATATGCTGAAATAAAAAAAAAAAGAATGAACATAATAATAAGAATAAATCTCAAAATCATCATGCTGAGGAAAAGCATCCAGACACAAAGGAGTACAGTCATGAACTGCTTATCAGAAATATATTCTGGGAATTGGGTCATTAGACAACTTCATCATTCAGCAAACTTCACAGAGTGCACTTACGCAAATCTAGATGGTACAGCCTACTGCACACCTAGGCTATATGGTGTAGCCATGATAATCTTATGGGACCAACGTCACATACGTGGTCCATCATTGACCAAAACATTATGTGGCACACTACCATATATCCCATATGATTCTGTATGGGCATGTGAAAGAGGACAGACTATAATAAGGACACCAGAAAACTCTTAAGGGTAATAGAACTTCTCTGTTTCTTGACTGTGGTAAAAATTTTTATGGATTTACCCCTGTTTCACAACTCATCAAATTACATGCTGTAAGTGATTACAATTTATTATACATATATTATACCTCGAAAAGAGTTGTTTAAAAAATGAATTTAGCATATTTACTGTTTGACATATAAATGTCAACTCCATTCCTAAATATCAGCAAACAAAATGAAACATTAAAAATGGTATGATATAGTATAAAATTATCATAACCTAAGATTTTACAACAAAATTACAAAACCTAGGAATTTAAAAAAAGATTTGCAAGAACTCAACTAAAAAAATTTACTTAGAAAATCTAGTTAAATATAGGAATGAATACATGAAAGATTGAATATTGCAAAGATGACAACACCCTGTATATTTATCTGTAAAGTCAACGCAATCCTTATCAAAAGAGTTACAGGCTGTATGTGTGTGTGTGTGTGTGTGATTTAACAAATTGACTCTAAAACATGTATGAAAAACAAAGAACCAAGAACAACTAAAAGACTTTTGAAGAACACAGTGAGAAGATATGCTTTACCAGGCAGGTATCTGGATGTATTATAAAGCTACAGTAATTAAAACACTATATTACTGATGAAAGTATAATAGATTATTCCAGCCTGAGCACAAGCGAGACCCCATCTCTACAAGGAAATAGAAAAAATTAGCTGGGCATGGTGGTGTGTGCCTGTAGTCCCAGCTGCTCAGGAGGCTGAAGCAGCAGGATCAGTGGAGCCCACAAGTTTGAAGCTGCAGTGAGCTATGATGATACCACTGCACTCTAGGAGCCCAAGTGACAGCGTGAGCCCTTGTCTCAAAAAAAAAAAATAAATAAATAAACTATGAAAGCACAGTAAAGAGCCCATAAAGAAACTCAATTGTCATTTAAGACAAAGATGTCATTCTATGGTGATAGGGAAAGCATGGTCTTTTTTAATGATTAGATCACTTGTGTATCTGTATGGAATAAAATAAAACTTTACTCCTACCTCAGATCATTCACAGAAATAAATTCATGGTGGATTATAAATCCCAGTATAACAGGCCAAATAAAGCCAGAAGATAAAAATAGAATATTTTCATGTTTCTTAAGACATAACATTTTACCTTTTTATTAAAAGGGAAGTATTGATAAATTTGACTAAATTAAAGTTAAGAACTTTAATTCATTAAAAAGTCACCATCAAGGAACACAAAAACAATATGCAGGGGGAAGATATATTAGACAAAAGGCTCATAACCACAGTGTATCAATGATGCTTAGAAATCATTATGAAAGACAGAAAATGCAATTTAAAACAACCAAAAAAAAATAAAATTGGGTAAAGACTTGAAAAGTCACCACATCAAAGATGACACAAACGTGGCCAACAGCCACGAAATACATTATAAAGCATTCAATCTCATTAATCATTAGAAAATGCAAATTAAACCACAATAAAATACCACTAATTTACACATATCTAAATGCTTAGATTAAAAAGAAAAAATTATGTTGCTGAGGATATGAAACAAGAAGAATACACATACACTGCCGATGGTAATACAAATTCATATAACCACTTTATCAGAACCATTTTGCATTATTTACCAAAGTGGAAGATACACACATCCTATTACACAGCAATCATACTCCTAGATACATATTCAACACATATGCATGTAAATATGCTCCAAGAAGAACCACCTAAATATATGCCAACAAACAGATAAACAAGTTGTGGGAGACTACACAAAGAAACACTACTCAATAATAAAAAGAACAATCAGGCATACAACTTGGATGCATCTCAAAAACATTATGTTGAATAAATACTTCAGATACAAAAGATTACCAACAGTATGATTACATTTATAGGAAATTCTAGAACAGGCGATACTAATTTATAGCGAGATTGATGGCTGCCTGATACAGGGAGTAAGGAAATTTTCTGCAAATGGTTACTAGAGAATTTTGGAGAAAATGGGGGTGATAGGAATGTTCTATATCTGGATTGTGGTAGTGGTCACATGGGTATAAATATCTGTCAAAACTCATTAGCCTATATATGTAAAATCAGGCTATTTTTATATAAATACTTTAATGAAGTTGATTTGTATATGGGTATACACATATATTACTTATATCTGTGTGTACATACATATTATTTATATATTTATAAAACATATTTAAATATGTTTAAATTATAATATATAAACAGTATAAATATATTTACATAAATAAATATATATGTAAAATACAAGACTGCTGAAAATATGAAATATCTATCGATGGTAAGAATGGATACTATGGTATATTAAATAATAAAATATAGCAGTACAAATGAATAAACTATAACCACAGGCATCAACATGGACAATTCTCAAAGCTAAGCAAAATGAGTTTGACCAAAAAAATACTCATTATATAACTGCATTTTCTTAAATTCACAAAACGAACAAAACTACACTAGTTGGGACATACTTAAAAGGTAAAAATTTTTAAAAGCACGAAAGTGATTACCATTTGATGTCAGGATAGAAGTTGTCTTTGGCAGGGGAAAGGCACAGAATTTTGCCAAAGGATTAAAAAAATAATTCATTCTGTATTTGTTCATCATCTCCATATTCTTGATACTTTTATACTGCTGTACTTATTTCCTCATATGTGTATATTACTAACACAAGTACATATTACTGATTTGAACTCCTAAGTGGAGCACACTCAAATTTTCTACACCTTTGGTAACTTGCACTGAAAATAAGTATCACTGATTCTTACTGAGCATTTACAATATGCCAGACAGATGTCAGAATGTTATGTGTGTATACATGTATACATATAGACTTGTGCTGCACAAGAAGGGTTTTGTCAACGACAGATCACATATATAGCAGTCTCACAAGATTATAATGAAGCTGAAAAATTCCTAGTGCCTAGTGACACCGAAGCCACTGCAACATCACAGTGCAGAGCATGCATGTGTGAGGTGACGCTGGCATAGGCAGACCCACTGGGCTGCCAGTCTCACAAAGCACAGCATGTACAATTACGTACAGTACATAATAATTAATGGTAAAGAGCAGCTATGTTACTGGTTCATGTATTTGCTAAACTACACTTTTTATCTTATTTCAGAGTATACTTCTTCCTCTTAAAAAAAACAGTTAACTGTAAAATAGCGTCAGGAAGGTCTTTTAGGGCACTGTTATCCGAGGAGACGGCAGCTCCACGGTGTCGCTGCCGTGGAAGACCTTCTGGTGCAACAGACGTGGAGGTAGAAGACAATGACACTGACGATCCCACTAGGCTAATGTGTGCGCGTGTCTTACGTTTTCACAAAAGCAGTTTAAAAGTAAAAATAAATGGATTTTAAAACAGAAAAAAGCTTACAGAATAAGGATATGAAGAAAGAAAATAGGGCCGGGCGTGGTAGCTCATGCCTGTAATCCTAGCACTCTGGGAGGCCGAGGGCGGATTGATCAAGGTCAGGAGTTCCAGACCAGCCTGACCAAGAGCGAGACCCCGTCTCTACTAAAAAATAGAAAGAAATGATCTGGACAACTAAAAATATATGTATAGAAAAAATTAGCCGGGCATGGTGGCGCATGCCTGTAGTCCCAGCTACTCGGGAGGCTGAGGCAGTAGAATCGCTTGAGCCTAGGCGTTTGAGGTTGCTGTGAGCTAGGCTGACGCCACGGCACTCACTCTAGCCAGGGCAACAGAGTGAGACTCTGTCTCACAAAAAAAAAAAAAAAAAAAAGAAAATATTTTTGTACAGCTGTTCAATGTGCTTGTGTTTTAGTAAGCTAAGGTTAACTTATTGGGTTAATTTGTTATTGAAGAAAAATATTTTCTATAAATTTAGTGTACAATGTTTGTAAAGTCTGCAGTAGTGTACAGTAAGAGACCTTCCCACTCACTCACTGCCTTAACTGGAGCAGCCTCCAGTCCTGCATGTTCTATTCACAGTAAATGCCCTATACAGGTGTATCATTTATCTTTTATACCATATTTTTACTGTACATTTTCTAAGTTTAGACATGCTTGAATACCCGAAATAATTACAATGTAAGTATTTGTAAATGTAACAGAAATGTTACAATTGCAGACAGTATTCAGTGTCATGCTGCGCAGGATTGTAGCCTAGGAGGAATAGGCTATACCATATGGGCCAGATGGATAGTGGGCTATACCATCTAGGTTTGTGTAGTGTGTTTACACAAGGAAGAAATTGACTAATGATGCATTCCTCAGAAGGTGTGCCCATCATTAAGGGACACATGAGTGTGCATATGTATATATACACACATATAAAGTATAGACATAAAAAATATAGCCACAAACAAGAAATAAGATTATCTGCTTTTAAAGAGGAAATTGGCACACAAAGGAGTAAGTAACTTGCCCAAGGTCACACAGCTCATAAGTATCTGTGATTCAAACCCAGATAGTCTAGTTCCACAGCCTACATTCTAATCCACAATGCTTAATTTAAAAATAAAATAAAATCAGGCCAGACATAGTGGCTCACACCTATAATCCTAGTGCTTTGGGAGGCCAAGGTGGGAGGATCACTTGAGGCCAGGAGTTCAAGACCAATCTGTCTCTACAAAAAATAAAACTTAACCAGGAGTGGTGGCATGTGCCTATAGTCCCAGCTGCTCAAGAGGCTGAGGCCAGAGAATCACTTGAGCCCAGGAGTTTGAGGTTACAGTGAGCTACGATGACGCTACTACACTCTAGCCCTAGCCTAGGCAATAGAGCAAGACCCTGTCACCAAAATAAATAAATAAATAAATAAATAAATTTTAACTTACTAAAAAAGGTATATAAATAAAGAAAGATTTTCAACTATTCTAGTATATCCATTAGTGGTATTTTAAAGCAATATTTTGTCGGTTTTACTATTAGTCACACAAAATGTAAAGGAAAAAGTTTATAATGATTTTTATTGATTTCACTATTCAATATCCACCTATAAGGGATTACCAAATCTACAAACCAAGTTCAGTTGAACTACTGCAGGTGAAACGTTAGCTCAATATAGGAAACAAGGTGTTTTTAAAACTCTAGGTTAACAATTTATATTTTTATTTATCTACTAATAAATTATTACAAGCTCTCTTAATTCTAATATCTATTATGCCCAAAGCATTCTGTTAGGTGCTTTCAATCTCTGTATCTCACAATAATTCCTTGTAACAACCCTATGAGGTAGGAGTTGGTGTCCTAATGCTACCAATAAGAAAGGCAGGTTCTGCCACCCCAAATCCCACAGCTAAGAAGAGGCAAAGCCAGAATTCAATGTTAAGTTTGTCTTTCCATCTCTGTCCTATTATTTTCCCATTATCCTGAAAACTGCTTCTAAATTTGAAATGTAAAGCATGACTCATTCATAAAAATCAAAAACCCAACATTAGTCATCATCATCTTTCGTTATTATGCTTTTGTGATCTTGGTCAAGTTACCTAACGGCTCTGAACCTGGTTTCCACATTTATTAAAGGAGGGAAAAAACAGGACCTGCTACCTAGGAATATGACGATGATCAATGAGATCATACTTTTATAGAACATAAGGCAGTGCCCTACACAATGTGAACACTCGGCAAGAATGAGCAAATTTTTATTATTTTTATTGGGGAAAAGAATGGTTGGTCCTCTTGGTAAACCTAAAGTAAGGTTGTTTCTTAAAGTCCTCAGATTGAACGCTCTTTATTTGTAACAGTGAAGAAATGTCAACAACTAACAGGAATAGTGTTTTCTTTTAATAAGATACTATATGGAGGTTATTGCATAAAATACATGCATTAACATGGACTAACAGCAAAAATAATATTAAGTGGAATACCAGGCTGCAAAAGAATATCATTTTCATAAATCAAAAACATCTGAAACCATGCTATTGCACTTATAGTAAAAGTACAAAAGCATGCGTGAGTAAGATAAACATCAATTGCTGAATATTGGTTACTTCTGGGCACAAAGGGAGGAGACAGAATAGTTGAATTACTCGTTTTTCAACAAAGTCTGGGCCCAATATGGCAAGATATTAATACTTTTTAATCTAGATGGTTATAGTTATATGCTAACTATAACTATATGGTAACTATATTTATTTTACATAATTTTCTGTATGCTTGAACTTTCCCAAATTATAAATAATTTTGTCTTGGTATTTTTGTGTTGTTTTCAAACTTGTTCTTAAAGAAGGCTTATACTACAGTCCCTGACCAGGAAGATAGACTTACTAGCTTAACTCCAAATCCTGAGAAGGGGCCTCTTCTCCCCGTAAATTCCCTGAGAGTTGCAACCTCATCTTCATCTTTGCAGCATACCCGTTCTCCCTCCACCTCAGCACTTTGGACCAATACGTGGTTCAAAAGGTAACAAATTGTTGAAAAAGTGTTCCAAGTACCACAAACAGACGAGTATACATGTCATTATTTGATAGGTTCAGAAATTGTTCCATATGCAAAAGAGCTTGGGGAATAAAGTGTGTACGTGCAGACAAAACTTGATTTCCAGATTTCGAAAAGGGAACGTTTAAGTTTTCTCTTAATAAGTTAAAACTTATTTTCAAATAGAAGGTTTAAAACCCCAAATAATAATAAAAAATAAAAACATCAATAATTCTAAGTCACATTAACTTAGTCTTCTGTTAATATTTTCTCCATGTAGTTTCATTATGTTTAAAACCCTAATTCAATTTTTTCTTTTTTCTGAATATAAAGGGAATCTGCAGATGTTTAATTCTGATGGGCTGGTCTACTATGAACAATCTTTACCTGAAGGCTGTAATGTGTTTGTAAGGGCTTTGAAAATGCCGAGGTCTTATTACTTAGAGAATTAACAAATTTTCAGGCAAGTAAAGAAAAACTATTCTTATGGACCAAATTGTGTCCCCACAAAATTCATGCATTGAAGCCCTAAGGCTATAGGGTCTTTGGGAAATAACTAAGGGTAAATAAGGTCATAAGGGCAGGGCCTTATTCCAACAGAACTAGTGGCCTTATAAAAAGAGACCCCAGAAATGGATCTGTGTCCCCCTGAGCCCAGGCACTGAGAAAGGCTATATGAACAGACAAGGAGGTGGACATCTGAAAGCCAGTAGGGAGCCCTCACCAGAACCGAACTATGCTAACACCTTGCTTTCAGACTTCCAGCCTCCAGAACTGTGAGAAAATAAATTTCTGTTGTTTAAGCCACCAAAGTCTACAGTATTTTGTAATTGTATCCAGAGAAGCAAAGACAACTATCATTGGTATCAGAATAAAAATGTTTAAAGAATTTGCATGAAAAAGAAGGGAAAGCAATGAATAACTCTGATTATCAAAGTGAATGTTTAAGCATATCTACAGATGTCATTTTTTAACATTTTTTTAAATCACTAAAACTGCCCAGAAAAGCAGTGGCATAAAGGTAATGTCAAGGTCTCCCTTTATGAACTATACTTACCCATTACTTAGGCAAGGCAGCCACACCAAAAAAATAATTACACACCATACATCGATTATCATTTCATGAAATGTATGTTTAAAAAAATGCAGTTTTCACAACTGGTAACAGACTACAGGTCATTACAGAGTTCACTTCAAACGAAAAACAACCACAGTCATTAGGCAGCAGTTTAAAACTGCCCAGAGGTTTTCATATCTAACCAAAACACAAAAGTCTGAATTCAGAGAGCATGAGAGTGGGTTAACTACAACACAGACCAATAACGTGAAATTTACAATGCACAGATAAGTCTCAATCTGCGAAGTTCCAAAAAACATCCATAGGATAAGAATAAATGATCATTAAAGAAGGATTGCATCACATAAGTCTACAACCATTATCATGAAATTCTTCTTAATCTACTAGCAAAGCTGAAGCTGAATATATACTTTTTTCAAACAAGGTAGAATTTTTTATTTACAAAAATAAAGTTTAAATGTAATTTCTTTTTAACTTGTAAGGAATATCAAGCTGATTCACCTATCCTATAATCATAAATCTATCAACTATTTAAATTTTGATTCAATTATTTAGATGTTCAAGTCAAAATTTAGAAAATACTGAAATAATTAGCATATTTTTTCATAGTTTGTTAAAAAGCATTTTAAAATTTAAAAATCTGAATTTCAGGGTTAGTAAGCATTTCTCTGCTATAATGTGAAATGTAAATTTTTTCTTTAACATGAAAAAGGTACGACTTTCTGTATTTTTGTTATCCAGTGCAGCAAACAATTGTTTATTACTTTTCTGCACACATTTTGCTCATATAGATTTTCGAAATTAAAATCTATAAAACAATTTTAACCATTTTGAATGTCTACGTACATCCAGAGAAAAAAATCTAAGATTTTTATTTTCAATAAAAATTCAAAGAATGCTGAAGATTTCAGGTTTAGATTTCAAACTTTTGAAAAGACCTCAAACGGTCAATATAGTACATCAGTTTATAACAGATATAGTCCCACAACAGTGCGGCTTTGCTTACCATCCCCTTCCCATTACTTCTTTCCTCATTTTCCCTTCCCCCAAAACATTCTCCTAAAAGAGAGGAGGGTTTTGTGAGTTATGCCTAGGATAGCACAATTGCATGAAAGATGGATAAAAATCATTAAACAGAGGAGGGGGAGAAAGGTACCTCCTCAGTAGCTATAAGATACCTGTTTCTTCCTGTCTTAAAAACTAAGAGGACTCTCCTGAGCAGGGCCACAGCACAAACCTAGAATTCCCACGGCAATGGCAAGATGCTGGTTGCAGCTGGTTTCTGCTCGGAGAACTCCAAGAGACCAGCGAGATCTCCAGGTGAAGGTAATAAGGAAAGCGCTGGTGCTCAACGCTAGTTCTCATCCGGCTCTCAAGAGATAGGAATTAAAAGATAACTTGAGGTTATTGTCCAGCACAGCCCCACCCAGCCTAGCCCTCAGGAGAAAAGGAGCAGGTAGGAATTCAGGGAAGAACTCAGGGCAAGAACAATGACAACCCATTTGACCTGAGGGTCAGTTGAGTCAGATGTGTTAGGAGGAAGGAGGCAGGGAGAGTAAGTGTCCAGGAGAGAAACAAAGAGGCCCACATCGGGAAAACACTTTCAGGGTCATATTTCTTTGAAAAGTTGTATGAAATGTTTAATTCGCAATTACATTAAAAAGAACTGGCCACAAAGAAGTAGTTTATTTGGTATATCAAGGAAGGTACTATATATCATTTGTAGATATTATTTGACTAGAGAGAAACTCATAAAATTCACTGTTTTATTTAAAAAGTCACATTATAACACTTGAAAATCTTGCAATTACTATTTGCAGCACAGGGATACCATAAGGAAAAATAGTGAAGTCTGAAAATATTTTAATTTACTTGCTCATTTTATGATCTGAGCACCACAAAAGCATAATTTTCATTTACTATCATAACCACAAAGAAAAGAAAGATCATGATGGGTCATCTGACCTAAAAAATCACATTGAAAATAGTGTCATGACACAGCTAGCACTAAATTATTTACTACTAATTTTAATGTTGTTTCAATTCTCATTTTCAAAGATACAAAGTGAGTAACGAACCTTTATATGAAACAAAGCTTATGTTTACAACTGAAGCAATTGAAAATATGCCACTCTGGCATATTGACTATTTTGAATGAAAGACACTTAATTCAAGTGTTGGAAAACAGCAGGTGCAAAAAGATCACTCTGACCTTGCAGCTGTTTTCTTAAAAGCAGGAGATGCAATCCTAGCACTCTGGGAGGCTGAGGCGGGCGGATTGTTTGAGCTCAGGAGTTCGAAACCAGCCTGAACAAGAGCGAGACCCCCGTCTCTACTACAAAGAGAAAGAAATAAATCGGACAACTAAAAATATATAGAAAAAAAAAATTAGCCGGGCATGGTGACACATGCCTGTAGTCCCAGCTACTCGGGAGGCTGAGGCAGAAGGATTGCTTGAGCCCAGGAGTTTGAGGTTGCTGTGAGCTAGGCTGACGCCATGGCACTCCAGCCTGGGCAACACAGTGAGACTCTGTCTCAAAAAAAAAAAAAAAAAAAAAAAAAAAAAAAAAGCAGGAGATGCAATTCCCATGTGAAAGGAATAACATCCTATCCTCAAGGACAAGAAGTTGAAGTAGAAAGCATTCTCTACGGACCTTGTTAAGATAACTCTTATCTTTTGGGCCTCCCCACATAATTTAGTTACTTTTTCACATCCTATTACTCTTTGTCCAATTCGGCACATAAGTGTTTGACAGCAACTGCTTCTTTGGGTCTTCATCTCCTTATGAGGGTTCCCGTGCCACATAAAATGTGTATTACTTGCATTAGATAAATTTGCATGCTTTTCTCCTGTTGATCAATTTAATTCTCAGACCCAGCTAGGACCCTAAGAGGAAGGAGGTGGAGTTTTGCTGCCCCTATACAACTGAATGAGCATCAAATTACTCTCTGTAAAATTCATGAAAAATAGCACATACTGTTTGAAATTTAAACCAAATGTTTCTTATCTGAAGTTACCTTTAGGACTCCCAAAAGGATTCTTTTCTGTCAAAGTTGCAGTTTTAACCTGTGTACTCATAATAGACCCTTCTCACATGTTAAAAGCTTTTGCCATTTGAAGATTTGTAATTTTTCATTTACTTTCCTTTAATTGTTCGAAACTAGCAAAATATTTTAAACACTAAATTGTCATACAAAAATTAGTGGCCTTCTTCAATCCCAAGAAATAATCCAATTCTTATATATGCAATCAACATTCTTAAAAATATTTATTAAATGAGTGATTAACAAAGTGGGTTCTGGAGTACTAGAATGAAATCCCAGTTCACTACCTTTGTGATCCTGTGAAAATTAACCTTGGAGCCAGTTACCTCGTAAGTAAAATGGGGTGAACATTACCTACTTCACAGGGCCTTTGTGAACATGCGATAACCCATGGAAAATTATAAACCAAACTAGCACTTAAGTGTTTAATAAATAACATTTATTGATTACTATTGATTTTCTTATAAATACCTGACATTGCTATTGGCACTAGGGATGTCAAGATAAAGCCAAATTAATTAGGGCCTCTGCCATCAAAGAGTTTATGCGCTAATAGGAGATCCTTAAATTAACAATCTTGTAAATTGCCATGTTTTCCCTGGGAAACACTAAATTGCTACCTTTTTTCTCTTGTGAATACAACTTGCACTGCAATTACCAAAGATGCCCAAGAGCAACAGAATCAGTAGCAGCCACAGGTTCAAGGGGTGAAGGGGAAAACTGCAGAAAGGCCAGCCTAGTGCCAGGGCAGGAAGTGTGTAAAGCCTTTAGTGCCACTGCAGTAGCAGTCAAACTTGAACAGCCTCAGGTCTCCCAGCAGAGAAACAAGTGTTAGCTCTTAGTGGAAAAAGTAGTATCACACCCCAACCCTGGAGAAAACCATAACTATTTTAGGTATAACGTTGAGAAACAGAGGAAAGCTCTCTGCTGCAAAATTCAGCTCCTCTCAAACTGTTCAGTGACCTCAGGATACCAATGACCTACTTCCTCCATGCAGTCTTCTGCACTGGCGGGATCCCTCCTTGGGGTCCCAGAGTTGCAGTCTCTAACAAACCTGGTTTCATAACTATACTGTTACCATCTTTTGACACTTGTCCTCTACACTAGACTGCAAGTCCTTCCATTCTTTTTTACATCCTTCCTACCTAGCACAGTGACTAGGAACAACTTCAATAGACACGCGTTGAATTATTATCTGGCACCAAGCATTGTTCCTGGCAGCAGAGATACAGACGTTGAAGACATATTCCTTGCCAAAGAACAAATAATCTAATGGGGAAACAGAGTCAGAAAATCAAATATGAGAACTGCACTAATGGAAAAGACTACAATTCCAGGTGTGGAGGAAAGGTATGGGAAGAAATGCCCAGGTAGAATCAGGGTAAGGGATGTTTCCCCAAATTTAACAGGGAAAAGCTAAAGAGTTCCAGGCAGTGATAAGATTTATTTCCATTGGAAACAGACTCTGGGAAGTAACATACAATGGCACGAGGAAAATTTTTGAAAGAGAAGAAAAGGCTGGTAGAATGGGTAAACATTAACTCAATTTAGAAAGGAACACTGAAAATATAATTGTTAAAAACATAACTAAATTCCCTCAAACTGAATACTTACACTTATCATAAAAATTCTTACCTCCCTGAAATTCCTTTTGTTGACCCTGGGATCTCTGGTACAGGCCGATGTCTTAGCAGAAAAGATCGAGATGGTCTTGAAACCAACTTGCTACGACTTCTCACAGGTGATAGGACTGGCGATGATGGAACATACAAATCGTTTACAACCATTTCTCCTTGAAATTGAAAGAACGGGGATGGTGGTGATCTTTCTAATACACCATTAGGTCCATTTCCAGAATTTGCTTCTGATGTTGAACAGCCAACAGAAGAAATGCATTCAGGGTCTGCCTTAGGAAGCTTGCTGAGATTTTCTGAGACAAAATTAACTTTTTCTGTTTGTTGTTCTTCGATTGCGCAATCCACAGTCTTCTTTGTAATCAAAGATTCTATTTTAATATTTTCACTACCAAAAAAAGAATCATGAAAAGATTCCATATTTGGGTGTGGTTCTTCTGAAGCAGGAAGGTCATGTTTAGAAAGAGACAATTTATCATCTGATTGCAGAGGTTGGCTATTTTCCACACTAACATCATTTTCATCAAGACTTTTTGTAACAGTCTCCAACTGTGGTGGGCTCGTTGTCAGAACACTAGCAGATTCTGAAAATGCTACGCAGGTATTCTGACCTGGAGATGTAGCATGGTGATCCTTCGAAGTGTCATCATTCTTCTTTGCTTTATGAACATTTGCATATATTGACATGTCCTGCATTTTTGACGAGATTATTTGTAACTGTTTAAGTATCCTCCGGCGGTGTCCTGTAGGTGATATTCCAATTTTGTGTAGCACACTATCATTTATCGCTGCACAGTCCCGCACAGTATTAAAACCAGACTCACGGAAGCGTGAGACATACTGCTCCAAATTAATGCTCATTAGGAAATCTTTAATATCCACATTTACTTCACTGACTGAAGACATAATGGTGGCTTCATTACTAAACTGAATTATGAAAAGCAGGACAATGAGATACACAAGAGGATGCACTTCTCTGTTGGTTTCTCCTTTATCGACTGTGACTGGAAAATTTCTCAAAATGTTATATTCTCCGCAGTGACCGCTTTATGTGCTTTCACCTGGGGAAAAAAAAGAAAAGTAACTTACTAAGATATTTTAAGTATTAAAATCTAGTTTTGCATTATAAGCTTTCTTTGAATAAATATAACAGAAATCAGGACAATAATTCTCACTCACGGAGTTTGGAATCTTTGTGCGTTGTTTTGCAGGCCCTCCAGAGTCAATTCCTAGGTATGGTGTGGAGGTACAGGACAGAAATGCCACGAAACTATGACTTTCAAAAAGGTAAAAAATGACCCTGACACAAATACAGAATGATCATGTATCAAAAATTTTATTCAAATAATTAATTAATGAGGGAACAAGTAAGATGGTAAAGCTGGTTCCAAGAGCATTTGTGGAACAGGTATATACAGCTCGTCAGAAAAGGCATTTTTTAAAAAGTATTAGACTAAGACAACTAGGTTAGATAAAGAACTGGTAATGTCCTACAAGACAATAAACCCATAACATTCGGGGTTATCTTTTCTACTGGACAAAAATCTATAAGCTAACAGGTAACTTCCCAGTGTCTAGGCTCTACTCAACAAAAATCAAAGTCAGGCACAGGAATTAGAATTAGAATTAGAATTAAATATCCCCAGGGTAGGCCTGTTAAACAAGATGCCCAAGAATGGCCTGAAAGAACATTGTTTTGACTTCCAAGTTTTAGGTAATTTTTCTTAACAGTAGCTAAATATAAACAACTTTCCCCTTCACTACACTTACTTTCAAAGATTTAAAAGCAGTTAGAACATACTTCTCAGGTCAATGGTTTTCATCCCAAAAAAGCAGGCAGCATTATACAGAAATAATTAATACTAATATACAAGGTAACACTAGTTTAATAATTAGCTAACTTTTAAATACATTAAGTAACAGAAAACACAGTAACACGAACACACACTAACAAGAAAGGACAAGGAAAAGGTTTAAAGGTCACATTTTTTTCCAGTGTAAACAGCAGATTCATATAGGCTCATTTTTCTTCCAAACAACATAATTAAATGTTAAAAAAAAAAAAAAAAGGCAATTTTTCCAGGTGCTGGTTATATGGATGTGATCACTTTCTAAAAATGCATATGTGCAAATTTCTGTATATAATGCTTCAATAAAAAGGAAAAAGTACAGAATATGCATAACACACATATACTGAAGTAATAAAATGGGACACGCCCAAACAAGGTAAATTTCCCTGAGCAAACTTTGATGCAATGCTGAAAATCACATATTGCAATAGCTCTCCAAAAGGCACGACTTGGACTCCACATACATATGACTTGCCAATTGCCCACAAGCTATTGCCTCAACTATTTAAAAATATGAGCAAACATTAACAAACAGGTATAGGATAAGAGGGAAAGCACTGCAGAAGCAGAGAAATGAATTACAAACAAGAGATGGAAGACAGGATGTGTCTTTGTCAATAAGGTATCACTGGGTCACACACCTAAAATGCCAAAATGTGGAAGGAAAAAAAAAAAGGTAGTTAAACCTCAATACCACATACACACCTAATTTTCAGATAAACCACTCTTATTCTACACAACTATTATGTAGATAAATGTACTGTCTATATTTTCTGGCACATCACAAAATAGAAATAATTGCCAAGGGAACAACAAGTGAACATAAAATTCACCCGCTGTAGAATTTAAAATATGACCAATTGGCCAGTAATTTAAGAGGATTAGAAGCACCTTCCTTTTTGAGTAGAAGAAATTATAGAAGTCCTAGTTTTACTTACCAGTCTCCACAAAAACTTTAATGGAAGAAAAACAATTTTAATAAAATACACACCAAGAAACCTGATCCTTTCCCAAATCCTACGGCAAGTAGTGACACCATCACCTAGCTAGTACCCCAAATCTAAAGCCCAGGAGGCATTCCCAAGTCCACCCTTCTCTTACCACATTCAAGGAGGCAGGCAAGACACTGATTTTACTCCTTGCTATGCACAGAACTCTGTCCCCTTCCCCCCAATTCATGTTGAGCCCTAACCTTCAACGTGATGGCATTTAGAGACAGGGTCTCCCAGGAGGTAATTAAGGTTAAATGAGGTCATAAGGACGAGACCTTGACAAGACAGGATTAGTTTCTTGTAAGAGACACCAGAGAGCTCACTCTCTCCCACCCCTAATCCCCAGGAAGAAGGCCCTCACTAGGAACCTTATCAGCTGGCAACTGGATCTTGGACTTCCCAGCCTCTAACACTGGGAGAAAATAAATTTCTGTTCTTTAAGCCATATAGCCTGTGCTATTTTGCTATGGCAGCTGAACTGACTAACACACTCCTTCATCCCTACGGCCTTTATCACGGTTCAGATTCTCGTTACATCTCCTGCCTGGATTATTGCAACAGTCTCTGAACAGATCTCTCAGCCCAGTCTCCACATAACAGCAAACTATCAAAAATCCAATGTCGGCATGTCACTCCACATCCTCAAGAGGATAAAGTCTAAGCTCGTCATGCTCGTAGTGCCATATCACATTTTGGTCTCTGCCTAACAATAATAATAACAGCAGGCACAATTAATGTAAACAACAATTATTTACCAAACATCATACCTCATATATTTCCTACATGATAGGCATTCCTATGTACTAACTCAAGGCTCACATTCAACCCTTGCCAAACACAATGCCAACATTCTTCACGCACTTTAATTCATTCTTATTAATTAACATTCCCCTGAGGCAACATGTGTTCAGTAGCCCCAAACCTTTTGCACATGTTGTGTCTTCTTTCCTATGCACCATTTAAAATCATTACTATGAACAGTCAGGTATTTCCCTCCTCTGCGAAGGCATTCTATCAACACAGAATGAATCACTCACTTCTTTCTCCACATTCACCCAGGGCTAGTATCCTAGAACCCTGCGAAGCGCTTGGAACATGTTTAAGAGATAGGAAAGAGGTTGACAGGGATGGAAGAAGTGATTGAGAGACCTGTTTTATTAGTTTTTTGGTGTATGTGTATGTATTTATTTTAATACACAAAGTCTTTGCCTTTCTTTGGAGTATACACCCATACTTCCTGGGCGGCTGAATCAAGGACAAATATACCAAATGTTCTACCCAAAACTATCTCTGCTATCATTCAACATGCTGAACGTGGCTAATGAATCTGATTCCTTTCTGTGACATGGAAGAGGATCCCATCCACAGGCCCTACAATCCCCTCTGCACTTAAATGTCAGCTCCATCCTCCAATCATCTCACTTTTTAATTGTGCGACCACCCAAGGATGTTCACAGATCCAGTTCCTTCCTTAGAAGGTCAAACCCCTACGCACAACACTAGATACAAGGAGAAGGGCGGGACTAACTCTATAAAATTCTAGCATGTGCAAACTCCTTAATATGAAATCGAAGCTCTCCATGTTTTGACCACCAACTGGACTCACTGGCACGTATATCACACTCTAGTCAGTGACTCTCCAGGTACTAGTCTTTGGATCTGCTGTACAGCAACAACTGCTGATAACAGGGCCCAGAAATCTGTATTTGAAACACCCTCCAAAGATGATTGGGATGTGCGACAAAATTCAGTAATTACATTTCTAAATCTTTACACTTCCCAAGCATGCTTTACATCAGCCCGCCTGAGCCTAAGTTCACCACTCTCCTCCCCTTGGATGGAATGCCCCTACTAACATATTGCAGACTAACTTAGTCTGGAGTCAGACTAAGTTCAAATCCCACCTCTTCCACTCTTTAGAAGTCTAAACATACACACGTCCATGTCAGTGTCATTATTTCCTCTCCTATAAAATGGAAACACTCCAAGGTACCTCAGCATTGGTAAAGACTCAACGAGACAATCCACCACAAGTGTCTCACACAGGGATACTTAGTAAACATTCACTTCTGTCACTACATTTTCACCACTACAGTCATTATGTCTCCACAGCTATTTTTTGTTGTATTCTTCAAGGTCTAACACACTTTCCTTCATGAGGTCTCTGCTGAACAAGACATACACTTTCTTCTCCATATTCCCACAGCATTAACTGCTTAGCATGTTCTTAGTCCACTCAGGCAGCTTCAACAGAAGATGCTCTTTGATTTATGATAAGGTTACATCCCAATAAACCCACCGTAAACTGAAAACATCCTAAGTCAAAAACATGCTGCAGACTGGGAGTTGCAGCCCGCTGCTGCTGCCCAGCATCACCATAGAAGCATGGTTTCTAGTGAGTGCACATCACTTTCACACCATCATAAAGTCAAAAAATCCTAAGTTGAATCATCATAAATTGGGGACTGTCTACACTTTAGACTTGATAATTTATAAACAATAGAAATGTATTGTTCATAGTTCTAGAGGCTGGGAAGTTCAAGATCAAGGCACAGGCAGATTTGATGTCTACTGAGGGCTCATTCCTCTCAAACAGTGCCTTCTGTGTGTCCTCGCGTGGCAGAGGGCAAAAGCAGCAAAGAAGCTCCCGAAGGCCTCTTTTTTATCCCTTTCACAAGGTCTCTGCCCTCATGACCTAATCACCCCCAAAAGGCCCCACCTCTTAATACCATTACCTTGGGCAGTTAGGTTTCGACATATAAATTGGGGAGGGGGGAGACACATACATTCAGACCATAGCAAGTGTTTGATCATATTCTGCTTGTTTCATAGACAGTACATTACAAAAGCCAGGACAGTGAAGCTAGACAAGTTGGGTCAAATCCCAGTTCTCCCATTTACTAGCTTTGTAAGCTTGAGCACATATTTAACCTCTCTGTGCTTTAGTTTCCTCATCAGCAAAATGGGAGCATTAACAGTAAACCACACCGCTCCCCTCTATTGTAAGAATTAAATGAGTTACTATATGCACAGCACTTAGAACACCAATTGGACATAACAAATGCTAAGTAAGTGTTTGCCATTATCATAACAACCTCTGCCAAGATGACCAACCCATATAAGCTACCCAATACATGCCAAATCGTTTATAAACACAGTATATAACATATACACAGTACATGTTTGGAGAGTGTACAAATAGACATGGTTGTGTGTTTGCCCATGCTATCTTGAACCACTTCAATGAGGAAGTAAAAGTAAAATGGAAGTACCATTTAGGAACACCTGTTACATGCCCAGCTTGCCACATCATTTAATAAACAGTATCTTATTATTACACTTTATTGAGCTCTACCTTGGAAACACATCCTGAATCCAACTACTCCTCACCACATCCCTTGCTCACATTCTAGTCCAAGCCACCACCTTATCTATCTTAGACCACTGCAATAGCCTCCTGGACTGATATCCCTGCTTCTGTCCTGGACCCTGGCCCCCACACAGATTTCCAATATAGGAGCCAGAATGATTCACGTTACAACAAAAGTCACACCATATCATACCTGAGACTTCCCAGCTACATCTCCTCTGACCTTCTCCCTCTGTCACCTGACAGCCACCGCACTGGCCTCAATCTGTTCCTACCTCAGGCTGTTCCATCTTTCAGACCTTCTTCCCCAACATATACCCAGGTCTCACGGCTCACCCATCACTTTAGTAGGCTTCTGCTCAAATGTGCCCTCTTCAGAAAGTCCTTCCTTCATCCCTCTGTGCATACAAGCACACCTTGTGACCCACTACCCCTCACCCTTGCTTTATCTGTCTTCACAGCATGTATTACTGCCTGATGTCTGTTGATTGCTCCAAGAGGGCAGGGATCTTGTCTACTCTTCACTGTTCTAGCCCTTAAGTTTGAACACTGTCAGGGCATAGCAGGTGCTCAATAAATATTGGTGAATAACTTCTCCCCAGCTTTGAGTTGCTTTAAGATGAAAGAAGGGGAAAGTGCACACAGTTTTAAAAATTTTTGTCCACGTAAGCCACCAAGCCAGTAAGGAGCAAAGACTGATTTCAAACATGGATTTCTCCTATTCCTCCCACGAGAAAAAGAGGTCCTCAAATTAGGAGCTGGGCATGGCAGGAAGTCAGCTAGAAGCATTCCAAACTATATGTGGGGCTTTTAAGAACTCATGCATTGAGACAGGTTCCCTGCTTGCAATGCCTCAAGTAAGAAAAACCACTATAGTGAGCCCCTCTGAAACTCCCACTCCACCACCATTAACAGTGGAGCTTTTCCATATCCCCTAGTTGACTAGGAAAGAAAACAACTGAAAGCCACGGGCCACTTCATTAAAACATGAAGTCTTTCAGTGTTCAGTGCTGACAACTTCTGGAAACACCTTCGCCTGACTCTGGTATCTTACGGGGGCAAAACAGCATGGTACAATTGAATGCAGCCATATGATTAATCCATTCAAAAAAAAAAAATATGACCACACCATTGAAAGATCAGAAACATACAAATGGCAGGCAGGGGTGGGGGGGAATTTTAGCACAGTTAGAAACTACAAGTGTAATAAAATAGGCTTAACAATCACAGGATCACAGGACTGAAAGGAACCTTAGAGAATATTTATATAAATAAGGCTGCTAAATGAATAATGGAACTTTTCAATGTTATCAATACAAATCTTACAGAGTCTAATAACAATGAGAGTTTATTGTATTCCAGAACAGTGGTTCCCACTGGAATGGAACTATCTCCCCAGGTTAGACGCAGAAATGTGTGAGAAAAATGCTTTTGCTGGTCTCAATGGCTAAGTGGCACCAGCAGATAGGAAAGGTGACTTAGGACACCCTACAATGGGACCTAACACAGAAAGCTCAGGTACAATTTTCACTCCTCCAACTCATAGTAACTAATCAACTACCCGTACAGTGCCCAGCACTATAAATTATAAAAGAGGAAAGTGTCCCTGCCTTCGATTTGCTAATGAACTTATTGTGGAGAAACAGCTAATTCCTTGGAAAATTAGAGGGCTCCATGTGGGTAACATACTAATGAATAAATTAGTTCAGGCTATAGGTCTTACAGAAGTTCACCTTTGCTTCATTACAGGATACACTCACAAGAAACAGGTACCATTTATTTGTGCATCAAGCAAATTCATTATTTAATATCAAGGTACTAACTCCAAGTATTCATAAAAACAGCATGTTCAACTTGACTGTTTGCCACAACCATGCAGAAGAGGAAGTGGTTCAGAGAAAATACGTTTGTTGGCATATGACTCCATCCCATAGTACAGAGCAGACTGCAAAGGTTAAAGGTCAAGACTGCTGGCTCATTGTTCTAGGCTGAGTGCTTAGCCTCAGGAAAAGTATAATATTGGTCGCTTGGCATCCCTCTCCTCTATTTTCCATTCACCGATCTTACCAACATCATTAAACCCCTTACGCTAATCCCAGTTCCCTCAATCTGGTCATCTCTTTTAACTGTGGTCCCCCACAGGCTCTGACCTCCTCTGCCCCCCGTTCTCTACCGTGACACTCCTCCTTCCCCACCCACCAAAATAAATCCACCCTCTTTTTCATTCTCCCTCAGACTTACATTGCTAATAACAGCCAACAGTTGTGGAGTATTTAAAACCATCTGTATAAGATCTCATTTACTCCTCACATCTGCCTTTGCAGGAAAATCCCACGCCCAAGACCAAACGAGAGATGAATAGTGGAGACTCCACAACCTGCACTGTTAACCATCATGCCTCCTAACAGCTAGCTATACAACTAATTTAATAGCAAAGTGGTATTGGAAACTTCATAGTCTCCCCCTCCCTTGTCTAGCTATGCATAAGCACTTATATTCCCATGAGGGAGATGCTGCTTAAATATACCATTCCTTGAAAATTCAAGTTTTATACATCATTTCAGTTTGATTATGGGTGTACGTGTCCATGTAAATGTTAAACATGGAAGCCTACATTCACCTACATTTAATTGCCTGAGATTTAAGAGCCAATGACAAATTAAGGGAGAACATCTTTGTAATTACTGTATAAAGCAATCATAATGTAAAACTTAGTTTATTACAATTTATTTTGCATCTATCATTCCAGGAAGACAACTAATGTAGGGTTATAGTACAACTGATACCGTGTAACAGTATGAAGCCAAAATCAAATAATCGAATATCACCAAAATGAGTATTCACTGGCCATATGAGCTGTCAACGGTGATGGTGAAAAACCACTTGGCAAGAGAAAGTATTGATAGAAAAATATACCTGACCACGATCTTAAAGGTTTAACCTTAAATCTTATGCCAAGGAGATAAGGCATGGAGGCGACCCAAATGTCTGAGCAGAGGAATGGATAAACACACCGTGGTATGTACACACAATGGAATACTAAGAAGCCTTTATTAAAAGGGCAGGAAATCCTGTCAAATGCTGCAACAAAGATGAACCCTGAAGTCATTGGCTAAGTGAAATAACCAGTCACAAAAAGGACAAACACTATGATTCCACTTACATGAGGTATCTAAAGTAATCAAATTCACAGCAATAGAAGTGGAAGGGTAGTTACCAAAGAGGAGCAGAGGAGAAAGGAATTGTTTAATGTGTGTGGAGTTTCAGTTCTACGAGATGGAAAAGTGCTGGAGGTCTGTTTCACAACAGTGTACACTTAAAAAAAAGTTCAGATGGTAAATTTTATGTTTTTTTTGTTTTTGTTTTTGTTTTTTTACCACAGTAAAAAGGAGATAGGGAGACAGAGTAGAAGATTTGAGCCAGCCTCTCAGCTTTTATTCAGAATGAACTCCCTGTACATACGTGGACTTTCTTCTTTCCTTTGGGGCCCATTCAAGTCTTAAAAATACAATAACACCACATTAATGAGGCTTCGCTGACTATCCCATCCTTTCTCAGTCCCTTATTAATTCCAACCAGGCAGTTACATATCTCTGTGGTCTCAACCCCCAGGATGCAGACCAGTACCAGTGCATGGCCTGTTAGGAACCAGGCCACCCAGCAGGAGGTGAGCAGCGGGCGAGCAAGTGAAGATTCATCTGTATTTACAGCAGCTCCCCATGGCTTGCATCACCGCCTGAGCTCTGCCTCCTGTCAGATCAGCAGCAGCATTAGAGTCTCATGGGAACGTGAACCCTACTGTAAACTGCACACGTGACGGATCTCCGTTGCACACTCCTTATGGGAATCTAATGCTGATGACCTGAGGTGGAGCTGAGGCGGTGATGCCGGTGCTGGGGAGCGGATGCAAGCACAGATTACCATTAGCAGAGAGGTTTGACTGCACAATAAATGTAATGCACTTGAGTCATCCCGAAACCACCACCCCACAGCCCCCTGGTCTGTGGAAAAACTGTTTTCCATGAAACTGGTCCCTGGTGCCAAAAAGACTGGAGACTGCTGGTATAGACAGCACAATGCCTGAATTCTGATACAGGCTTCCCCACTTTTCAACAGTAAACTTTGATTAAATTATTTAACTTCCCTGAAGCTTGGTTTCCCCATTTGTAAAATGAGGATAATATACTTCATATAGTATTTCTGTTAGAAAAAAAAAGCAAAATATGTAAGATATATATAACAATACCTGACAAATTATAAAGGTACAATAAGTGCTGGATATTATTAATGTATTTGTTGTATACAATATTGCACTTGATCATTCTGCACTTGGTTTGAGCAGTATTCTTCCGCCTGCATAGTAATATTACATTCCTTCAAATTAGCACTGCAAATCATTCTTCTAATAAACCCACAATGCACCTAACACAGCAGTAAGCATAGTTTCATTAATTTAGTAAAATACAGATGTGGTTAGAGTTGCGAAAATGATGCTTTCATCTGAAGACTTTAGACCTGGGATACAAAGTACAGTGATTATGGAGATGTCAGCTCTGTTATGTGCTACTTATATGGCCTTATGAAAATTCCTTTCTTTTCCTGAGCATCACTGTTGTCATCTGTAAGCAGGGATGATAACAGGCCTACCTCAGAGGGCTGTTCTGAGGACGAAATGACTAAGTATGCATTAAGATCTTAGAACAGTGCCTGGCAAGCAGTAAGGATTTAATTAGTGTCTACTAGATGGAGAATAACTGAAGTTTGAACTGCGAAAAGCGAGGCTCTGAGCAAAATTATTTCAATGGCTTGGATCAAAGAGAAAGGATTTTTCTATGTTTTGATTATTTATTATGCAATCTGAAAAACACAACTTTTTAAAAATCATCCATTTCCACATCCAGTGAAGGCCAGAAATGCTAATTCTTTTACTTAGTATAAGACCTTACTAGAAGCATAGGTAATAGCTAGGTTTAGGTATTTTACAGTATCTCAATAGCTAAATGCTTGATAATCCACGTAGCTTCAGTAAATCTTTTCTCTTTCAACCTCTCCATTCAGATTTTAAGTTCATTGACTAAGGTTTGTGAATGCTTTTTTTCTAATGGACAGATCTCTACAATAGAGCTATAATTCTTGGGAAACCAGAGAAAGATTTCATCTTCCAGAGTTTTTACAAAAGCAGAATTTTAAAACTTTCATACAAATGTATACTCCACCATTTCTCTGAATGTAAGAGTCACATTTTTAGACTAACAACCAGATGTTTCAAAATAGCCTACTGTGAACGTTTCCTCTCTTTGCATTTATAAATAGCACCCTGACCTCTTTTCCAACTGAGTTTGAGGGCTTATTCCCATTGGTTCAGTAACTGTCAAAGTCTCCTTTTGTTATAAAAAGAGGGTATCTCAGCAAACGTCTAACTTATTGGCCCATTTATTCACATTTACTCATTCAATAAATGTTTAAGGAACACTAGTCTTTCCAAGATAATAGGGGGAAATATTTGCAGTTCAAGATAAAAGCATCTATTATCTTATTTGAGAACAGTGCTAAATACTACGAAGAAAGTGAAGATACGATGCCTCCCCTCCAAGAATTTAAAATTCAAAGGGTTAGATTAGACATGACAAGCAAAAGAAAATGACATGCATATGAGCAATCTTTATTACTTTGTAAGTGTCAATACAGAAAGAATGCTCAAAAACAAACAGAAAAAAAACAAAATTTGGGGGAAGAATCCATGCATTCAAAAAAACCACTTAAATTGTAATGATGACAAAAATCAAATTTTATGAAGTTGACTTTCACGTGGTTTACATTTTAGCATTGTTTCATTTTTAATTACATGGAGAAGTGGCACCATCATCCTTCATGAGTGCTTAGGAACTCTAAAAATCTCAAATCAACTACATGAATACAGCAAGCTACTACTACATCAATTCAGAGCTCTGAGGATGGAGTGACCAGTGAAGAAGCTATGGAGAGGAGTTTCAAGATGCATAGGTAGAAATATAGCTGGTGAAGCATCTGAAGTAGAAGGAATGCCTATAAGGAGGAATAGAGGGAGATGTTCTCAGGCAACAGCAAGGAGGCAGAATAGCTGAGATGGACCTAGGATTCAACCAAGTAATAAAAGGTGATACCAGCAGGCAGGCTGGAGTCAGCTGTGGAGGGCCTTGAATAGTAGGGTAAGTGCAAAGGTCTCAGCAGTCCCTCTCACCATCACGACCCCCATGAGACCAAGTCACCTGATAATCAGCATGAAGACCACACTTCTCTTCTGCTCTTCCTTAATAGATCATCTCTCCCACTCCAAAAAGATCAAACCATTCTTCCCTCTTCCTAAAGCTATGTACTGTAACCAGTAGAGTTTTGTGTGTTTTTCACCCTATTTTTGTGAGAACCATCATGACAAGATACTGTCTTATCGGCCCCTTCCTGAGTATTCCCTCACCTACTCATCCACCTGTGTACACAAATGGCATAAGAAAAATAATTCTCCCTACCTCTTCACAAATAGTTTTTAATCTCTGATGATGCCCAGCAACATGAGTACTCCAATCCAGATCAGGACCCCTTTTTTCCCTCACTAGCATGGTAAAGAAGTAAGTCTGTGCTGAGTTGAAACTGTAACAAAATTTCACAGGTCAGATTTCTAATTAGAAACAATTATGCAAAGAGAATACCATTGAGTATTGTTTCAATTAAAGAAAGAAAGGAGCAAAATGGCTTAACTACCAGTATATATTTAATCTGGCCAATATTTAAAAAATAATAAATAAAATGATAAACTACAAAGTCAGGATTTGACAAAAAAGATTAAGATGGCACCTCATAGCCTCTACTCTCACGTCCATCACATTTGGTCAAAGCTAAGACATATTTCCAACATTATTAAGAACTTCTCCACCTAATTAATACTTTACAGAGAATTCCAAAAATCCCTACAGTGTAGTATGTACAAAGACTGGATCCAATAAACTAGTTAATAAATACACGGGGAGAGGAGGAAATACATGTTAAAAGAAGGTTACTAAAGCAATGACCATCATTTATACTTAGCATTTTTATAGTCACTCTCACCAAACTTTCTCAGTGTTGCAGTGAGGTGGGCTAGAAAGTAACAAAACAAAAAATACCTTATTGGATATCACGAGGTCTGTAACCCAGAACCTAAACAGGTTTTGAAAACTTCATAGTTTCAATGTGCTAATGTAAAAGTTTTTTAAGGAAACTGCAATTCATTATAATCTGAGTTCTATATTTCAACCACTATAACTTAGAGCAGTTGAATCTGAAAAGTATTAATTGCATAAGTATGAACCTCACACCATGAGAAACTGGCGGTGATATTAGAAAAATAAGAATTTGTTTTTAAATGTACCGTCAGCTTTTCCTTTCACAGACAACCCACATAAAATCTGACAGGCTTGCACAGGAAGAAAAAAATAAAAACACATGCTCACCCACGTAAATACATTTTAACGGGCCCTTTGACTTACCCTCTAGGTATATTTTAATTTAAATAAATCTCTAAGTACTGACAAATCAAGTCTATATAAAACTCTCATGGTGTTAGGACCCAGCTTAAATGTGTGTGTGTTAAATATATGTTTGGAAAGGAGCCAGGAAGATATTTCCACGTTAGGCTCTAGCCTAGTTCCATGACCCATTTTTTTTTTCTTTTGTAAACATTGTTAAACAGTGGAATGTCATAAGAATTTTCCCTCAATATTTATCCTGTAAGTGTATGAAAGCCACAAATAAGACTTTAAAGGTATTTATTTATTTTTTCCTTAAAGTTAGCTTCCTTTTTAAAACACCCATAAACTTCATCTTCCAATTACTTATGGGCAATGTTCCATAAACTTGTGCGGGTGTAGAGTGCTTAAGTGAGGAGAAATCGATACTGAGCTTGTAAGTACAATACTATTATTGGCAATAACAATGACATCCGATTAAATGTACTTTTAAAAATAGCTTATTTTCAACACACTTTTTTTTTTTTTAACACGAAGGCTATATTCCACTGAGCAGCCTTCTCCAAGGACAAGCTTGCAAAAAAAAATGTTGCTATCCCTACACAGCCTTGCAGAAACCTAAAAATGTCATTATTCCACACAAACTAGCTTATTATTCTCCTGGATTTTTCCTCTAATTATCGATGGTTATATAATTTCACGGAGCCTTCCCCCAAGTCGAAATAACTCCAGACCGCCTCAAGGAGGTGGGAGAAGTGTTTAAGACAACAAGCCGGAATTAAATAAAATAAAACTTACTTCACTAAATAGGATGGATATCAGTCACTTCTCCCAAGAGAAACTGTCTCCAAAAGTAAATGAGAAAGATAAATCCGGTAAACTCACTGCCGACAGGTCCCCGTGTGTGGTGCTGAGTTCAGGCAGGTGGAGGCCAAATGATTGTAATTAAAGTTAATTAACAGGCCTGTCGTCTCAAAGTGCATAGCAAGCAGGGTGCGGGGGAGCACAGAGACCGGGGCAAAGTCATTATCTCCACCGAGTAAGTAACTTGGTGCCTGGAACTCGCTACAGCTCCTTTTTATTTGGGGGTGGAGAAGAAAGGCGGGGAGTCTGGCTGTCTATCCGGATTGTCAGTTTCCCGGGTCAAATCCCAGAAGTGGAGTTTCTGTGTCACTTACCAGCTTCTGGTTTCCTTTTAAACGCCCACGCGCGGGAGCGAAATCCAAGGGGCAGAAATCAGAGCCGAGCACGTTGCGTTCTGGAAACGTACTCTGAGAAGCGCCAAAAAGCCCCGGCCCCTCGTGAGCCGGTCCTCCCACCCCGGGTCGTGGCCACGCCGGCCCAGCCCACCCGGAGCCCCGAGGACTCGCCTTGCGCGCGGGCCGCAGAGCTCTGCGAGCGAGGCCGGGCGGGCGGGGATCCCCAGCGCCTCTCCCTGTCCGGGGCGCGCGGTCCTCGCCCCTCTGCCCCGGGCGCGGGGCCTCCTCCTCCACTGTCCCCGCAGGCTGCCCGCAGCCGCGTCTGCTGCCGGGCGGCGGCCGCGCGGGCGGCGCTGTTACCCAGGCGGGCGCAGCGGCCGCCGCACCTGGAGGCGGGGAGCGCGGCGAGCGCGGCCGGGGACGGGCGCGCAGCTCCGGAAGCGCCGCGCCCGCTGCCGGCGCCCTGCCCAGGTGCTCCCGCGCCGCGCCTTGGCCGCTTCCTCTCGGCCGGCGGGGGCGGGGAGCCGGCGCCCGGCGCGGGGGTAGCCCGAGCTCAACCGCGGGGGCGGCCGAGCCGGCTACCCTGGTTCCGCAGCATAGTTGGGCAACTGACTCAGTCGGCCGCGAACCGGCCGCGCCTGGCACCCTCGCCACCTGGCGCACCTCGGCCCGAGGCACCTGGCCTGAGCGGCTGGGAAGCTGCGAGGGCGCGTTCTGGAGAGCAGAGCGGCGGGGCATGGCCCCCTCCCGTGAGGGAGATGCCCGGGACCCTGTCCTACTGCTCTTGGCCAGTCGGTTTGCCTGTGTGCGCTAGTCGGGGGTTGATTGTCAAATGGGCGGAACCGCCCACGACTGATTATTGGTATTACTCTTCCGAGTACTTTTATGTTACCTCAGCGTTTCCCAAACTTAAGACTCATCTGGGGCGCTAATTTCCCCAGGCTGCTTCTATGTAAATTTGCTCCTTTTTTGCACCTGAGATTGTTAGATCCCAGAAGGACAATTCCCCTTTGAGTTGGACCTTGATACTCTGCCCTTGGAATTGATAAAGAAGCAGCAAAAGAAAACGGGGGGGGGGGGGGGGGGGGGGGGGGGGGCGGGGGGGACAGGGCGCGGTGGCCTGTAATCCCAGTCCTTTCCGAGGCCTAGTGGGGAGGATCATTTAAGGCCTGGAGTTCCAGATCAGCCTGGGCAACACAGCATCCTCTGCCCCCCAAAAGAGGAAAATACAGGATCCCAAAGAATCCTTGCGGACCTCCAAATACCTAAGCGTCTGCAAAATCCAGTTGTTTGCAAGTGAATTCATAGGCCAACTCCTTATTTTCATTTATTTATTTATTTTTAGAGACAGGATCTCGCTCTGTTGCCCAGGGTGAAGTGCCTGATGAGATCATAGCTCTCTGTAACCTTGAAATCCCGGGCTCAATCCATCCTCCCGCATAGGAAAGACTACAGGCATGGCTACCTTGCCCAGCTAATATTAAAAAAAAAAAAAAAAATTTAGAAATGGGGTCTTGCTGTGTTGCCCAGGCTGGCCTTAACTGTTGCCCTCAAGTGATCCAAAATACTGGGATCACAGACATGAGCCACCGCACCCGGGCTTTATTTTTGTAATAAACATCTCCTGCAGACTGTACCTGAAATTCCCTCCCTTAAAAGGTGAAATGTACTTATCTTTTCCCTGCACCTGTTGATAGAAGTGAAGCAAGTAGAGAAAGTGCAGATATTTATGAAAATGAGATAACTGGTGAAGTCCAAAATAGGGGAGGCTTCCCAGGAGCCTAAGCCCTTGGGATTCTTCAGTCATCAAATTCATCCAAACTATCTGCCCACCAAAAAGCCTGGTCCCCCCCCCCCCCCCCCCCCCCGGGGGGTAAACTCTGACACAGTTATGACTTCCTACAGAGACACCAAATCTCCAGTTTCTTTTGAACTAAATACTTCATCACCAGCCCCATTTCTATCTCCTGGATGTTTTTTGACATCTAAACCCCAGGAATTGTCTTTTTCTTTGGATTTCTATAACATTTATAGCAGGAATTTTATTTATGTGATTCTTTCCTGGTGTCATTGTAGGTCCATACTTAGGTGGTTGTTTCTCTCTGCCTCAGAATTCTTGTATACTTCTCATTTATTTTTATCTTTTTAAGCCATCTTCAATCCTCCTCTGAACAAGATGGGTTATAAATAAACAAAAAATCTTAGTTATGGTCTTGGAAGATCAACCTTTGCTTTGTCCTTGAGTTACTTCTCTTGATAGACTTTATAAACTAATTGGGATTGGGGCCTTTATGCCTCTTTGCAACAATATCTTAATTCCTTGATTATTGTTCAGTCACTTATTTATTCTTTAAAAAATGTGGCCAGGTGCAGTGGCTGACGCCTGTATTCCTAGCACTCTGGGAGGCTGAGGTGGGAGGATCGCTTGACTTCAGGAGTTCGAGATCATCCCGAGCAAGAGTGAAACCTGTCTCTACTAAAAATAGAATAATTAGCTAGGAGTCCTGGTGTGGCCTGTAGTCCCAGCTACCTGGGAGACTGGGGCAAGAGGATTGTTGAGCCCAGGAGTTTGAGGTTGCAGTGAGCTATGATGATGCCACGGCACTCTACGCAGGGAGACAGAGCAAGACTGTCTTAAAAAAAAAAAAAAAGTTATTCATCAATGTTTGATAATTTGAAAATACAGTGGTTAGCAAACACACAATCTCTGGATTTAGTGTTTTCTAAAAAGGGAAAATAAATATAAGGCACACCAGTGAACGTATACATTGGTTATAGGGTGTATTCTGGTTTTATGGATCTTAATATGTGGAGGAAAATAAAAGATGTCTGAGGGGATATGGCAAAAGCTACCTTTTATTAAGTGGTCATTAGACACCAGGCTCTAACCAAACACCTAATATATGTGCTACATATACACAACTCTGTGAGTTAAAATTCCTTTTTCCAATTTTATAGATATAGGCTTACTTTAAACTTAAAAGAGGTTAAATAGTAAATAGTGAACAAATTGAATCATATAGGCTTTATTCATAGAATATAAATTTTTTATTGAGCAGCTCTTTTGGGCATTGAGAAAGTAAAATACAGAGGGAAATTGACTTTATAAGAATTTAGATATGAAAATCTGTTTACTAAGACCACTGTAGTATAAATTGCCAGTAATTTCCATCTAGTCTGCAATTATTCCA